>JAKMXJ010014323.1:0-20155 GCA_029339935.1 Anguina tritici
TTCTCCATTATTGCTTACGACCTGCTCCCACCTTTCCACCAGTTGATCAATGCCACTTCGACACATTCTTCCTGGGTCTGGACTCGAAGATGTCGTTGAGCCAGTTTTTAGGGTCCTCCCGTCGTCGAAGGTTACGCAGCTCATCTGGTTGTAAAAGCAGCGAAAAAGGTGATAGTCTGCTGGGGAGAGATCAGGGGAGTACGGTAGGTGATCAAGAACCTCTTAATTCAGCACCTAGAGGGTGGCTTTCACTAAATTTGCAACTCTCGTTGTCGTGGAGCAGGATGACTTCGTCTCTTCTGTCGGCTCTTTTCCGCTGAAGAGCCTCGTTTGCTCGGAGCAACTGAGATTTCTAGAGCTTCTTCTCAACCGTCTCGTTCTTCTCAAGCATCTCCCAATTCACAAGGCCCTCCCAGTCCCACCAGGCACAAATCATTCTCTTTTCTGGGTGGAGATGCTGCTTTATCCTCGGCTTTGGCGTCTCTCCTGGGGCAACCCACTCTTTTCTCTGTTTCATATTGACATAGAAACAGCACTTCTCGTCTACAGTGAATATTCTGTATAGGAATCGGTGCTTATGACCGCGGGTGTCACGGTGGCGAGCAAGATTTTTAGCGGCAAACAACACCTGTTTTCCTTCTTATTTTCATTAAGTTTGTGTGGCACCAAAGCTCCCAAATTTTGAGTGAATCCCATGGATTTAAGGTGTTTACAGATGGTCTATTGACTACAGCCCATCTTCCCGGCCAATTCTCGGTTTGATGCCCATCCTCTTTCAAAACTCCCGAAGTTAGTCCTCGTCGAAATTGGATGGCCTACCGGAGGAGGAGGTGTCTGAGCATCAAAATTGCCATACCAGTACCGAGCTGTTCTTTCTGGCATAGATCCCTCTGCGAAGAGGTTGCTAAATCCCGAGCCGCTGCAGCGACTTTTTGACCCTTATTATAGGCGCAGAGAAGCAAGTCTCGAAAGTGATGCTTTTGGTTAACGGGTTTGGTCATTCCAAGATCCTACAAATTGGGTAAAATTGGAGGAAACAAAAAAGACGACAACAAGGTGATAAATCCTATCAAGCACTTTCGAATGCTGCTTGGCAATGTAATAGGAAAGTGTGGTGAGACAAGCAGTAAAAAATGGCAAAACACTATTACTCAACCCAATAGGTATAAAGGTTATAAACACGGGTCGGAATGTTCCAAATGATCTCTATGGATCACAAGTTTGTAAGTAAAATCTGGCTAACATTTTCTGATGAGTTTCAGTAGTTTCAAAAACTTCAGGCTCAACGACACAAAAAACAATAAAAAGCGACAAAGTCAACAGCAACAGCGTTTTTTTTCCTTTTAACACAGAAATTTTTAAAATATTTTCTGGCTCTTTATGGGAAAATTTATTAGAGGGGTCGGTCTATTTTTCAAACTCCTTCTAGAAGGTCGGTTTATTAGAAACGGTCGCTTATTAGAGCAAATACGGTAGAAACAAATTGATAGGAACGAGTCAAAGCCATATCTAGCGCACTAATTACTGGCATATTAATCACGCAAAAACAAGTTAGAGAGAATTCGGATATCATCCAACGCATACCAGAATTCAACCTTTACATTCCTTTGTTCCTCAAAACTTTTGGATGGCTTTCAGGATGGGGCAAACACATTTCTGTCTTTAACCACTTTCGGATGCAACACGATTTGACGTCTTTGTGCTACTATTTTTAATCTTTATATACACAAAGCACAAATTTTTCAAAAGTTTTATAAGTAATAAAACCAAACGCTAATATATTTTCCAAACAGTTCAGCAAGAAGAGAATAAATTTAGAGTCACACATAGATGGAATCGTCACAATTTTTAACACAAAAAATAATAATTTTTATTAAAAAAATTTAATTATTATGCTAAGAGTTGTGTTCCACGGTGCAAAACTGCTCGTTTTTCTAGTCAGTAAAGAGTACACGAAATGCATCAGATAAAACATCCTGGGGGAGGGAGTTACATAGTAATTGAGTGGAAATGAAAGACACAAAAATTAAAAGAAGTATCACAATAAAGTTTCGATTTGTTAAGACGGTCGAAATTAGTGCTCGAAGAAGTTTAGGTTGTGTAAGGCACGAATATAGTTAGAATATTACATTTGGATGAAATTATTCGATTGAAGAGAAACAAAATCACATGGTTTGAAGCAAGGCTTTTCCAAATTGAATTACAGGCTCAATGTGGGCATCCGTTTGAAAAATGTCCCGTTCCCAACTATTTCTTTCTACAGTGGAACTACTCTATAAGGCTAGCCCTAGGGACCGGCCACAAGGTGGCATTATGGGGTGGTGGTGTTATAGGGAGAGTCTATGGATCCAGGTCAACCGAAAGGGTGTAATGGCCAGTTAGCCACGTTTTTTTCCGAAATTTTTGATATTTTAATATGGAAGTACCCATCTTTTGCTAGGATTTTTTTATTCTGACCTCCCCAAGTTGGCTAAATTTCCTCATGAAAGCAAAATTTAAAAAATATGCTTATTGGCTGAAATATGACCCAAAGTTGGACTACTGTCATTATGAAACGACAACCATCCAAATTTGGGTCATATCTCAGCAGTCATGTATCTTTTTGAAATTCTGCTTTCATGTTTGGACTCTTAAGAAAAAACCGTGGCTAACTGGCCAGTCCCAAAATAGCTGGCCAGTCCCCCCGAAACGGCCTCAAGCTGGCCTTATAGAGAGAGGTGGTTTTATAAAGAGGTGATACTATAGGAAGAGCCTGTGAGTCAAAACTTTCGCAACAGGCCTCAAGGTGGCGTTATAGAAAGGATGTAGGTGTGGCGCTATACAGGTGTTCGGACTGTATATATATTAAAGAGAATATAGCACCAACTGCTGCATTGTTGTCCTTGGTGCAGGGTAAAGCTCGCCACTGGTAGAGAGCTTTATTAGAGCGTCTCATGTTTGAGTCCCTCTCGGTTCGGACATGGGACAGCGTGCACTATCAATTCCCAGTAAAGCTTTTTGAGCGGTCACTTAGCAAAGGTTTTCAAAAAGGTGTTTTTATTACCCCAAGTACCACTTTTTTGAACTTAGGCTTAGCCTCGGGTAGGCCGATGTAGGGCTTATACGTGTAGCCCAAACAGCCAAAAATAAACAGTTGCTAAGTGACTGCCCAAAATAGAGCTGCTAAATGACCACATTGCTACGTGATCCCCCCCATAGGACAGTTGGTGGTGCTCTATTCCGAAGAATTTTATATTTTGATGCAACAATGAACATCTTTGCTAGTAATTTTTTGAGGAGCTCAGATAGGCGCAATCTCCTCAGAAATCCGAATATGAACGCAGAATTTCAAAAAGATACTTGACTGCTGAGATATGGTTACAACTTGATCTACTCATATTTTGAAACAGTGATCATCCAACTTTGGCTCATATCTCAGCAACCAAATGTCATTTTGAAATTCTGCGCTCAGATTCGGATTCCTGGGGACATTTTGGGGCTCCACAGAATAAAAAATTCCTAGCAATGATGGTTATTGTTACATCAAAACATAAAGATTTTCAGAAAAACCACCACCAACTGTCCTTTTACCTTTCGGTGCAATCATCTTTCTTTTTCTTGTTTTTGACCTTCCAATGTCAATTTTTCTCCAAAAAATCAGATTTTTGGTAACTTTAATAATTTATTTCTTCTAAAAATATCCTTCTGCTCTAAAATAGGGGCAGGATTGCCAATCCTGGCCAATCCTGCCTCAAGATTGAACCTTGAGGAACCGAGGACGTTTTTTCGGGACCTTAATACAGAAAATATCCTGTTATCAATAATATTTTTGAATAATTTTTCCAATATTGGGCCAAGCTTGTCCAATCTGGACCAATATCGGTTCAATGATCAACTCAATCTTGGCGTCAATAATGGCAATATGGAGCCCTAAAAACGCCGCTATTTCACTGTACCAAAAGTAGCTTGGGGAGTGAGCCATTTAAAAAACAGATACCAGGGAACAGAATATGCCTTTTGGCAATCTCTTAAAAAGCCCGAAAGCCATATGGATCTTGGGGTTTTTCCATACAAAGTCAAAAGACATAATCTGCTGCCTGACGGATACAAAAGCATACAAGTGTAAAGTTAGACAATAAGGCAAAAAGTGGAAGAAAAGTGATAAAGGCATAATTTAATGATCTAATTGTTGACTCAGTGCTCCATGAAGTGCAGGGGTTTTACCATGAGAAAAGAACGGAAACTTGAAGAGTATTATTAAAAAAGGGGGAAGACGAGAAAATAATCTTAAATCTCAAATTAATCTAGTTGATTGTAAGGCAAAATGACTGGATTGTATGTAAAATCACACTTGTTGGACTAAAGATCTGCAGCTGGATGCTCCTTTTGCTCTATTTCTCCACACTCGCCAGGGAGGAAGAGGATGCCAGAGAGGGTCTTCTTTTTGTGCATGTCTCTTCACTGCAGCAACACACTGAAAAGTTGAACAGTTTCTTTGGAATACAGTCTCAGACCTCGATTTAAAACCACAACTCCAGCCTCCAGGCAGTGTATGACATGATTTCTTGAACCTTTTTTGCAATTCCTTTTATACAGGGTGTCCCAATATTCAGACCAGATCTTATTTTTATTCCAAAGCCGAGACTCTACTTGGTGTACCGATCCTAGTCCGGAACTTTCTAATTTCTTCCCTATTTTCTTCAATATCGAATATCGAAATACCTTATGGCTACGCTTTTACCCTTCTCAATGCTCAACCGCTCAACGCATTTTTCTTTCTCTTGTGCTGAGTAGACTATTGCTAGATAGAGGAAAAGTTAACTTTGCAGTAATCATGATTTCTAGTGATGATAGCTACAAGAAAAAAAGTCAACAAGTATGGTGTCGTTCGTTGTTTTTGGAGTCTCAGCTTTCCAATGAGAAAAAGATCTGGTCAAAACAGCGCATATACAAGTAGTTATAGCCAAAACTCATTGGGGCAAAAAAAATTGAGCCACCCTGTAAATTCGTGATTAGGCCACAAAGGCACTAAAACAACCTGCAAGCCACCAAAATATTTCCTAGGCCTTAGTTTATAACCAGGATCATAGCTGACTGTGGGACGAAAACATAATCCTGATGTGGGAAAGTCAATTTTTAGTGAATGGCTTTTTGAATCGTAAAACTGGAGATTCTGAATTCAGCTTGGGGCTAAAGTACCGTACGTGTACTCCTCTCAAAAATGCTCCAAATTATGTTTTCTTTTGTTATTTTGGGAATTAAAACATACAAAAAATGTTTTTGGGCAGGCGCGACTAAAAAAATTTCTGAAAAAGTCTTTTTTGCCATAGGAGACCAAGGTGAAACCCCGAAGAGGGTACGTGGACACCCAAAAAGGCTAAGAAGCATTGAAATTGAAGATATTTTTAGCAACTGCACCTTAACAAATATAGAAACTCTGGTATACATACTGCTTTTATGCATCCAGAGCTATTGTCGAGTGATTTATGTCTCAGGTATTTTGTGTGCGCATCTCTCCCCAAATATCCCTAAGGTTAGAGATGCGCGCACAGACTTACTTGCGAGATGATCTCAGCGATACTCCTGAGAAACAATCCGTCTAGACACTCTTTTTGCCCCGCTCTAGTAGTAAAAATATGGAAAAGAGCCTAAACTAAGAAGTTTACCTTGGTCCCCTAAGGCAGAAAGTCTCTGCACACCCAAAAACATGTTTTTTGTACCTTTTAGGTTCTAAATCCTAAATAAAAAATCATTTAAGGCATTTTTGAGAGAAGTACACATGGAGTGCTTGGTTGGTATGGAAATATCAAATAAAACCCATCAAGGAATTGCTTTCATTGATCTTTTATCGGCAGATGCGTCGAGCCAAATGTGTTGAAACTCACCTTTGATAATTCGACAACCACATGGTGTGGTTGAGATGTTGGAGCTGGAAGTAGCACAACTTGCTGAGCCAAGACAGACACTTGGCCGAATTCCTTCCAATTCCATTTCCTCCTCTTTTATGTGACCATTTGTATGGTCACTACCTTCAGTTTGAGTTTCCACACTCACTAATCTGGACTCTAGACCGCGCTTGTTGTTATTGTTGGAAACACTTTTGGCGAGGTTGAAACCATTGTTGAGATTTGCCAAATTGTTGTGAGCCTTTTGTTTTTGCAGGTTTTTTAGTCCTTCCCGGACAGTCATCGACTTGATGGTTTGCTTCATTTGGTTTTGTTGATGTTGTTGAAAGAGATTGGCAAAAGGCAATGAGAAGTTGGCTTGTGGGTTAATGTTGCAGAAGGCATTGGTGTTGCTCGACATTGGCATATTGTTGTTGGGGACAGAAGTGGGTGGTGGAGTGAGTGAGGATGAAGCAGCTGCGGCAGCTTGTTGTGACAGTCTGAATATTTTTGGTTATTGCATGATAACGCAAAAATTACAACGCAAGAAAAAAATTTTTACCGCAGTAAATCAGAAATGGACAAATAAAAGGTCGTAAAACGCGATCTTGTAAAACCCATCACGATAATCATTTAAAATTTAATAAGAATCACAAGCCACCACGGGGCTGTCAGCCGCATTTGCTAAATCTTCCTTTCTGTGCCTGTGCAGATCGCCTCTAAATCCGGTAAGGGATAGGTTGACCACCGGACGCTTGAGCATATAAATTGATTGATTTTTTGACTCCGAGTTTAGATTTGATCCCTGGAGAGTTGATTATAACCATGAGGATTGTCAGTTTCTTGACTACTGTGAACATAAAAACGTTCAAATTCTATATTCTTTAGTCCCTATGATATTCAGTTACTCTCCGGCCCTTGATGGCACCCTACCATGTTTTTATTGCTGGAACTCTGCAAAAAAGCTCTCTAAATGTATGTATGATCAAGACTATTGCTCGGATTAATCTCTAAGGTAAGTCTGAGTGCGCATCACCATCCCTTCATGCCCCCCTGCGCCGCCGAATGGGTGCGGTGGGGGGAGGGGGTGGCTTGGGTTGAGACGCGCACACATAAATACCTGAGACACAAATCACTCGAAAAGTAGCTCTGGATGCATAAAAATAATATGCATAACAGAGCTCATATATGCGGTGGGTGCCAGTAACCTAAATCTTCAAAATTCAGGTACTTTTTATAGGGATAGAAAACTTCACAAACAACAATGTGAGACCACTTGAAGTTTGAAAAAATCGAGGTTGAAAAATAAAGCCCCATAGGCTTTATTAGAAGATATACGGTACTTGAATAGAGCAAAAATTTTTCCGAGAGTTGATGGTCCCAGGGTCATCTGTCCTGACCCACCCAATATCAGCTGGTGTTTAATGTCTGTTCACCAAAGGCGAGGTAGCACTGGGTCGGCCCTACCCCCGTCGCCTCTTCATTGCGACTGAAGTAGTAGCTTGAAGAAAAAATTCAATGATAGGTTCTAGTAGCATTAAATTGGAAACTCCCATCATATTACTTTTAGGTCAAAACATTAATTAAGCAAACACCAGGCCTGTCGCGTTGTTAGTGGGTCTAGAATAGGGTCTTCTCTGTTTGGTTCCCGCTTCATCATTTCTTTTTTCCTTTTTACAACACACTGTTTTTGCGTGCGGTACATTTCCTGTGCATTTAAAGTTGTTGTTTTAGTGGTGGACGTTTGCGATAAACTTTTTGCACGTGGAAAATTTGCAGAAAAATTTTTTGTGCAATAACTTTTCTGCTTCTACTTTTGCGCAATGAACTTCGGCCGGGCAGTGGTTACGTTCAACCATTTTTCGAAGGTGCTCAGGTTTTTTGGGCCTTTGTTGACGGCCTTTCGTATAATTGTAAAATAATTTTACCCCATCCAATTTCTTTCAGTAAAGCTAGGTCTCAGGACTTGCTTTTTTTACTTCTTATGGCGGTGGTCTTATCAAATGCTTACTTGTTGAAAATATTGTTAATGCGAGCAGTTTTCTTCTGCAGCTGCATCAGGTTGCCTCTCTGCTGTTGTTGTTGTTGCTGCTGCTGCTGCTGTTGTTGTTGACTGTTGGAAGAGAGTGGAGTGGTGCTGCCAGCTCTCATCTGATTACCCATAACCAAATCAGAAGAGCTAGAAGCCGCATTCCTTCTCCGACCATTGCTGCCTGTATTGTCTGTAGTAGCGCTGTAACACCCAGAATCATTTGCATCGCGGATAGGTGTTGATGCCGCCGAAGAGGAGGAAGCTCCTCCATCTAACCGAGTCATTTTGGCTGGAGGTGGTGGTGATCCGACCACATCGATCTGTAAAGGAATTTATTTTATACGAAATAGCGAAAGTTGGCAATAGACAGATACCAAAATTTCTTCGCATCCCATCATAAATTTCATTTTAGTTTTTGCTTGGCCTTTAGAACCTATGGGCAGGTGACACCTTGTGGATAAAATTCAATTGAATCTTAAGAAAAACAATGCAGTGAAATAGTGTTACCAAGGACATTCTGTGCCAGGATATTCATGACATATGGGTCAACATTTTTTGATCCCTAGAGCTGACGACAACTGGCGAAAGGGGTCAATTCTGTAGTGGCCCCGAAGCTGCGTTTTGCTCAAACTTGATTGTATTTTGGCACCCCATCAGGAAATTTTTTACACATGTACAGGGTAGCTCTACCTTCTTTTCCAATTCTCTATTGCTCATAACTTTTTGAATTGGCGATCTTTGGACGACCGATCTTTTTATTCGAAAGCTGAGAGGATGGGAAAGCGAATGATATCAAAATCGTATCTAACGCTTGTCATTACACTGACCCCGTGTAACCTCTTTCTCTGAGGCTGGGTCAAAAACATGGTTTACACAACAACAATTGCGAAAATGGTTGAGCTTTTGTGGGCTCACGCAGCTGCCTCGAGAGGTGTTCAAGAGAGCTATGCATGCATACAGAAATCGACTGGAAGACTGCTCAATGGAATAAGCGTGGAAAAGCATTATGATGATGAAAATTAAAAAAGAGAACTTGTATGATATTGTTGTCGAATTGTAATTTGAATAAAGCATTCTAAGCGATGGCAGGAGTACACTACACCACCTAGCTAAAAAATTGTCGAAAGAATGTTTTTTCAACCTTTTCGCATTTAAAACATACACGAAACATGTGTTCAGAAACCGGCCGAGGACTTCCAAAAAGTGTTTTGACCGAAAATTGAACTTTTATCTTGGAGAACCAAGGTAAACACCTTATTTTGGGGTGTGCTACCATTTTGGCAAAGAGAGCCTCCAATACATTCGTGGTCAAGAGTAATGCTCGGATTCGTTTCTATGAGATGCTCATGTGCGCATCTCAACTTCTAAGCGCCGTGGCTTGCGTTAAGATGCGCACACACATACTTAAAAACCAAATACTCGAGAATAGCTGTGGATGCATGGAAAAAGCATGCATACCAGAGTTTCTATATGCGGTGGGTCCCAGTATACGAAACTATGTACAAACCCCATCTTTTTTCTCCTTCTTCGTATATTCAGTATGAAGTTTGCTTTGGTCCGCCAAGGTGCCTTGGTCCCCCAAGATTTTTGGACCATATGGTGGATTTCACGGTTTCGGTCATTTCTGGCTATTTTTTTTCGGAAATCCTCGGCCGGGTCCTGAAAACATGTTTTGAGTGATAAAAGGTTGAAGTAACATCACTTCGACCATTATTGAGGTAGGCGGTATAGTGTAATTTAGCCTAAGCGATTTTGGTATTGTTCCTTTTCTTATCCTCTTAACTTTCGAATGAAAGAAAGATCTCGTAGAAATACCTCGAATACAAAAGGTTATAGACAAAAACAACTTGGAACACAAAATTGTTCCACCCTGTATTTTTCGGTGCTTACCATCATGTCCATTGCGGAAGAATCTATCAAAAAGTCGGTGGAAGATGCGTCTGAAGCATTGGAAGCATCAGCACCATTTCCATTAGCTCTGCTAGCTGCTGAAATAGCATTTGCAGCGGCTGATGCAAAGTGTTGGTTGAGTACAGAGGAAGAGGAGCAATTGCTGGAGGAGGTGGATTGTTCATGCGAGTCCATCAGGTTCTGACCTGCCTCCTCACTGCAATTGGCATTGTTGAGGAGGAGAGCTGCTGCAGCGGCGGCTGCTGAGTTGGCACTATTCTCTTGGTTGGAGGACTGTTGAGGGTCTTGGCCTTGACACTGTCTGGCTAGAGAAAGCAGGGAGAGCATTGTGCCATTGCCTTCGAACATTTTTAAGTCGGTGGGGAACTGAAATTTGGACACAATATTGCTTTCATAATCCAATAGAGTGAAAATTGGTTGCTTTGGCAAGACTTTTGCCTTGCTTACCAGATCATTTCCGTTGATTTTAGCCTGTTTCTGGGCCTTGCTAACAGCTGCCACAGCTGGATCACTGTTTTTATAGCATTTGAGTTTGAAGCCGCCGTTCTCAGCACTCTTCCTGGCCACCGTCAACGACTTTTTCAGGGATTCCCTGCTCCCAAAAGATACTCCCTCGCTCATGAATGTGGCTGCATCATCGATCAGCTCGTTGAGCACTATGTTCGGGCTGGCAATGGCCGCCAGAATAAGTTGGCTTTTGAAATACTCCAGTTCGGCCACTTCGTGTTCCGCCGGATGGTTGTGCTCTCCTTTGGATATGCCGTGACTGTCGTTGTCCCAGGTTTCTGCTCTTCCTGAATTATTATTCTTATTGTTTTATGGTGGTGTTTTGGAAGTGTTCTGAAAAATCACCTTTGCACCATGATCTCGCAGAGGTCAGTTTCTTGGCACAAACACATCGCCATGTCTTTACTCCTTTGGTGGGAACAATGTGGTGGATGTTGTAGCGGTAGCCCTCGAAGATCAGTTTTTGATTACCTAAAGATTTGGCAATTATTTGCCAAAGACTGTGTAACAATAGGGTAAGTCCGAGAAAGGTAGCGGGGCAAAAAATTTGGCCATAATATCGGTGCGCATTCAGATCACCAATGACGACCATACGTTTTTTTCTAAATCAGGTTTTATTGCCTCAAAAGCAATTCCGATGAAATATAATGTATGAAATATAATGTAAATATAACGATAAAAAAAACTTCTTAAGATACTTTTCTGTATAAAGAGTGGATTTTTCAGAAAAATTTTGACCGAAAATTGACTTTTTGTCTTGGTCCCCCGAGATAAGCACCTTATTTATGAGGATCATACCATCATTTCATTGCTTGAATTTGGCAAAAAGAGTCTCTAAATGCGTGTATGATCACGAGGAATCAAAACTATGTTCATATTTTAGCTTTTTAAGCCCTTTTGGGGTGTCCAGGTACCCTCGATGGATGGTTTACCTTGGAGGACCAATACAAAAAGTCGATTTATTGTCAACTTTTTAAACTGACTTATCATGTGGGAAAGTGTCTCAAAAACCTCTTTTATCCTTTCAGCGTACAGGAATTGCTATGGAGACGATAAAACCTAATTTGAAAAAAACTTATTGGGGAGCAAGGGGGTATACCTTACTAACGCCCATTTTTGGTCACATCTCAGCGCCTAAAAATGTTTCTGAAAATCTGTTTTCAGATTCCTAAATGAATTTTACGTACTAGGGCATCTCGGAAAAAGATTGTCTAAAAATCCTTGACTTTTTAATAAGAATTTTTGAAAAAAAACCTCTCTACAAGTGTGGCTTTATCTTTGAGACCTATTAATTTTTGCCTAAGTTATTCTCTCTATTAAAGCACTCCTGCCCCTCGCCCATTGTCTCATTTTGTTGTTTTACATGCACATTAAAATATTTTTTCATTACAGTTGGGTCAGTTAACTCTAATCTCGGTTTTACCACACCCTGGTTCTACGGCTAATTTACGCATCCCGATTTTAGGGCACTCTCGATTCTACGGCACTATTTTTTATGGCCCAGGAGTGCCGTAAAATCGGGACTCGACTGTCAAGCCAAAATTTCCTACCTTTGAAGGAAGTCACCATCCTGGGTCTAGCAGGATCATAGGGCTGGAATTGGAACATGACCGGATTTTGGATGCCTGAAATTTATCTTTGATGAAGGAAGACTAATCTTAGACAAAATAAATAAGATACACATTTAAATTACGTGATAGGTTCCAATATTTTATATAAAAACAAAGAAAACTCCAAAGCACCAAATATTTTACTCTGCGACAAGCTAGGTGCGGCAAGGCGAGAGCCAAGCTAGTAATAGTTGTAATACACCAGTAGAACAAGTATTCCGCGAATAATCACTGCAAAACAGTTTTGATTTCGCTCAAAAAAGCCGAAAGCAAAGAATAGAATTACAAAGGAGCAGGAGAAAGAAAAATGGAATGGCACAAAAGTGAGCACACAGTCATCGTCTCCCCCCATTTATTCCTTTATTTGCCCACTTTTCCCTTCCACCCACTCCAATCGCCAACACATTTTGTGTGTGTGTGTGTGTAAAAGAGGCAAAGTTTGCCACTGTAGTAGCTGTGCAACACCAACTGCCAGCATTGGAGCACACAGGCACTAAATAATTATAGAGCAGAAGCAAGGCTGACAGGATGGGAAAGACAAAAAGATTTCAGCTAATACATAGAGTGGTTTTAGAAAAGAAGATCCGAGCTAAATCATGGCAAATATTGGCATTTAAGTCTTTGATGGTCACAATTTACTAAAACTTCCTCCCCACCATCAGTGACTCATCTTATTTAAGACAGAGCAAGGGATTGCGGATTCGGAGGTTTATTGTGCCAAGAAACGTCGAAATCCATTTTAATACAAATTTAAAATATCCGGTTTTTACTTGGTCCGTCTTGTGGCCAGTATTCCCCGACTGGTGCGGGTCAGCTTTACCTGACTCATGGTGATTTGCTTTAATGGAATATTGAGGGTTTGCTTTACCCGACCGCGGGTGTCGGTACACACCAAAACCAACACATTGTGAATGCAATATGGATCGAAGAACTTCTTTATGCGGTAGATCCCACTAAGCAAAAGTATGCTAAAACTAGACTAAACTAAACTAACTAACTAAATTAACTAAATAGGAAGTGTAGGAAAGTGAATGAGATTAGCTAACAATGACTAGGCATTGCCCCATGCTTGAGGACTGAACGTGTAGCTAAAAATATGCGTGCCAGGACACTTTTTACGTGCATATCATTGGGTATTCAGTCTTTTGTTCCTTCAGGGAAATGTTTGGTCATAAAGAATAAGGTCCACATATGATTTTGTGACAAAAACTTTTTAGATGGGTTGCAAATTATTAAATTAACCTAAATTTGTGGTACTCATCGACAGAAATTTTCAAAACTGTGAGGGGTTTATTATAAATTTCAGGTAACGAAACATTAAATTTCGTCGGGCTGGACTCAGTTTGCCTCTAATGGTAGAGATGTTTTAGGTAAAGAAATTTCGTGCTTATAAGACAGATGAGATTCTGCCCTATATTTTCCAAAAGAACGGCCGAAAAATTGGCAAAGAAACTATATATAATAGCCGTCACCTAGTTTCATATATAGTTACGGCCTAAAAAAAACCACAGAATTATCTGGTGGATTGCGAAAAAACAATAACTGAGTCTCCCTATCACTTCCTTTAACCTAGGAAATGTCTTTCTAATATTTATAGGTTTATAGATTTCGCAACTTCGCAAGGTGATTATATGCCCACAAAAAAACTCACTGAGCTAATAGATATAGTGGTTTAGCGCTGGCACAGAGCTTCTCTAACCTACTTGTCAACATCAAAGCGCACACAGTCACCTATCCACACGTCAGGCTGGAGCAGGTGAGTAATGATTTTGATGTTTTGTTTAATTATAATAGCCTTTCATACTGATTCAAAATACGTACGGTCGATGGCGCGACGGTCAATTGGTCCAAAGGTTCGGATCCACATAGTGATTCATTATAGGTGTTAATTCTAGGTTGATTTGATCTCTACTTTTACACACAAAACGCCATCCGTTCATGCCGAAACACTGGAATCATCCAGAAGCACTCTTGGTAGGTAACTGAACCACCTGGATGGAGGGAAAAACCATTTAGGTATAAGGAAATTTGGTTAGACCTGAATCTGAACGAATTACCATATGAATTTGGAATAATTGCGGGAAAGAAATGAAAGATTATTGAAACCCACCACAAAATCAGGCAAACAAGGGGAACTAGTCTCAGAGAGCACTAATATTAGGGCAGGCAGAAGATAGGTGTGTAAAGAAGAGAGGGGCACCTCTCTTTCAATGGCGCTATGCTTCCCATCCCCCACCACCGATCATCGCCGCCTGCTGCTGCTCAGTGGTGGTGGCTGGTTCCAAAAATCACTCTCCCCCTACACTCACATACCCCCAAACAACAGTGGCGGCAGCAGCAGCGGCCAGCAACAAATGATGATGTCGATGGGCCAAGGCAAACATACTGGAGGAATGGGCAGGGAAAGGCAGCCGCCGCCAAACAACTGTGCAAATGTGCTGCTGCTTTGACAATTGAGTCTTTTGCCTTGGCCTAGGCACGGCTCGATCAGCAGGGCAGACACAGCTCTACACACACCCCCACATACTTGTGTGTATAGATGGAGAGTGGGCAGACAAATGAGCAACAACTACCTGTTGGGCTGCACTGCCGTGGCGCGTAGCTGATGGCAATGATTACACAGAAAGGGCTGGTTTTAATGGTTTAAATGCTGACCCCACTACTGCTCCTTATTGATGAGGGGAAAGAGTGAAAAGTGGGCATATTGAGCAAATTCTGTCATTTAGGGCCTGGGCACAATGGAGGTGGGAGATGGGAGGTCCGAAAAGTCTCAAATCCAATTTTTTAAAGGTTTTCGGTACTAAAATTTTTTAAGGATACAGTCGAACACCTCTGTAATGGCACTTCTACATTATGCCATTCTCTCCATAAGGCCACCTTTTTGGCCGTTGGTCTTTTAGGTCTTTTTGGGCGGCCCGGAAATACTGTAAAAAAAAATTCGGGACCGCACCGGGCACTGTACCAGGCACCGACTTCGAGTATCGGGCTCTGACTTAAAAAGTTTGGGCACCGGTGCCGTTACAGCATTGCCTGGAAGATGCTACTTTCCCTATAACCTCACCTCTGTATAACGCCATCTCTATATAACGCAACCTTGTAGTCGGTCCTTATGAGGTGGCATAGGGGTTCGACTGTACCCTAATAATAAATATCCACACCATAAGTGTTTTTGGTAACCCATCGTTAAATAAGCTCTTGTTAAACATAATATCCATGTACCTAAAAGCCAAGTGGATGTCCACGACCTACGTGTCATACGTTACCAATTAGCTTTATGATGGGGAGCTTAGCTAGTGGGATAGTTGGCATACATCCCATCAAAACCAACCCACAAATATTTAAAACTGATGTGGTTATTGTGATGGTGCTGAGTGGTGGTAGTAGTAATGTAGTGTGGTAGTAATGGAAAAGGTGCACTCAAATTCCTTCTCTCCTCCTCCGCCCCATCCCTCTCAAAACTGTGAGGAGGAGCACAGCGCCGCGGCAACCGGCCAGTGAAGCGAGAGCCCCCCTCCATTCACTGCAAAGGGGGGAAGGGGATGAGCGAGCAAAGGCAAACAATGGAGAAAGAGCGAAAGAGATCAGACCATCGCCAGCCACCACCCACTAATAATTGCTGCTGCTGCTCTTCTTCGGACCTGCCTTGAACAGCCATCCCAATATATTGTCGCCGATGCTGGTGGCTGGCTTTTGTCCTCAATCGGAGAAGAGGGGGCCATTGTGTCCCCCTTTTTGACGATTTCTCTTCTCTTGTGTATGATTGGTGTGTGTTTAGAGAGAGAAGTAGTGTTGAGCCATGAAATTTTCCCCGACCGGCCAAGCTGATTGAGAAGAGCCGAAAAGAGGTGCTTCTCGGATTCCATTCACTTTTTAAATCTGTTTGCCTTTCTTTTTTTGTTGGGCTCTGACCAATGGACAGTATGCTGGTATGATGAAATAAAACGCTATTTGACGTCAACTAAAAAGTGTGATTCTTCGGCAGCCACCCATATCGCTCATGCCACAAGTAAAAATATTTTCTAGATTCATTGATGGATTTCCTGCTAAGTAGATTTTTGCAACTAGTCGCCACAACCAAATCTTTATATCACTGGCCAAAAGGAGCGTGTAATACAAAGGGTCACAATGGAAGTCCAAGTAATGATAGTCAAAATATATTGCAAATACTCAGAAAGAGCTATGAGGAGACCACACAAACACACACCAACAAAAAACCTAAATAAAAAACTCAACAACACAGAACAGGCTACACCACATTTCCTAGTTTAAAGGTCTCTTCCTATTTAATGGCAGTTTCAAACCTTTGTATTCGCGCCGGACCGCCTTGACTTTGTTAATAATTTTAGCATTTCTTTTTCTTATATTTCTACTAGTATACCGTATTTCCTCTGATAGAAGTCCTTCCCCAAATCAGATATTTCCTTTATTTATGACCGAGACATGCCTGTCTCCTATTATCGTCTCCTCGATAATTCTTGCTTGATTCCAGCCGATGCGCTAGATGAAGTACTTGATATCCTCTGCAAGGTCCTTAGTCACTTCAACCTTTGCCTTGCGTTTCGTTTTCTAATATTGGTAAATGAATAAAGGAAATTTTGGGCAGAACTTCGCAATCCCTCTATGTCCCGAAAGTGAGCGATGTCGTCCGATGACAATATAAGGGAACGTTGGGCTCGACTAGTTGAACGTTCTAACTTCAAAAAAATATTCCGAATTTTAATTATTGTGGTCCCGCGCAGTGTTATTCCGGCGTTTCGCCGGCCAAAAGCAGAGCCCAGTCCAGATTTTCCATGAGCTCATAAAATTTGTTCTTTTTGAGATGAGGCACAGCCTCATGTCATCCCCATTTCGACCCATCTGAGCTCATGCTCATCTCAAACAAGAAAATCGGTGACCATTTCATCTCATCCTCATCTCAAATAAAAAAATTGGTGACCATCTCATTCTCATCTCAAATTGAAAATTTTATATCCATCTCATCTCATGATCCTCCTAGATTACAAGTATCAATGGCAAGGATTCTGATCAAGGCATCAAGGGAAGATGGAAAGAAAAGGGGAAGGGCGTCTCATTGCTTCTCGTCAACTTGGTGAGACTTGGGGAGCGTATTGGCTTTGCCTTTCACGGCGGTGAATTTCTTTCTTCGGCCTGAAGTAGCAAAATTCCTTCATACTATCGATCTAAAGCAGAGTTTCCGTGAGCTCATAAAGTTTGATTTTTGTGAGATGAGGATGAAATTAGGCACAACCTCATCTCATCCTCATTTCAACCCATCTGAGCTCATGCTCATCTCAGACGGTAATTTTTGACCCTGCCTTATCTCATGCTCATCTCAAACGAAAAGGTCAGCGGGCCGTCATATCTCAGGCTCATCTCAATCTCCAAAAACCGATCTCATGGAAACTCTGGCCCGGTCCAGAAAAAATTTTGAGCCAGCTCTGAAAATGTTCGACCCGGCTTTTGACCATTTGTGAAAATCACCATCTTCGTATCTTGGTGCAGGAATATTAACCTGCCTCCCTCGTAGAAGAATACTGACGAGTTTGCCAGTGGCTTAGGATCGACTGACCCACATTGAGCTGCTGTTCTCGTGCAACCCTTCTACAGCGCTGGACTGAAGGTACTTCTGCACTAGGTTCCTACATTCCAAGTTTTTAAATTTTTGCTTTATAAATGATTTTCCTGAAAGTCCTCCCTATCCATTGTAGTCAGGCGGCATTATGCTGAATTTACGATACCCACCCGTTCTATTGCATCCATATTTACTACTCCCCATAACCACCCCAATACCCTGCTTTGAATAATTTTATTGTGATGTCAGTTATGGTGTGTGTAATGGTTTATAAAATAAATACAGTAAGTGCAATAATAGGGGTGGATGTTGCTCGCTTCTCTCTTAAAGACAGCACAAGACAGCACAGAGGAGTTTCAGAAAAATCGACAATTTAAAAACTTGGGGTGCGGGTACCATGTGTGGAAGTACCGCAATTATTTATACCTATATAGTCAATAAAAATGTGCTAAGTTTTAGTGAGTTTTGTAACAATGACGAAAGATTCGGCGCCGGCGCTTGGAGGCAGCGTTCTCGCCAATTATTTTAAAAGGGTTTTCGTTATGAAAAAATGGTTCGCACCAATGTAAATTTGACCAATTTGCGTTGATGGGCGTGGATATGCCCAGGGATGTGCACGGACCGACCTTTCCCGGCTCGGGTGGGCCGGGAAAACCCACACATAAAAACTTTTCGATATCCCGCCTTTTTAAAATTTATTTTCGATTGGGTTTCTGCCGTCTTTTTAATGGAGTGTTTCTAGTCTATCATTAGACCAGCCATTTTAGGGACCGTCTTTGAAACTTTGAGCAATAATTCCAGACTAACAAGAGGTAAGCGATGAGGAACCACTCACATCAACATCAGCAAAGCGGATTTGTTTCGGAGGTCTTTTGTCTCGAAAAATTCTTCGCCAGTATACTAAAGCTGGGCCAAACAGGGTTGGGCCGGGCTCGGACCGGAAAAAATGCGGAGCAAGCCGAGCCGGGCTGTCAAAACCACTGCCTGTGCAAATGCCTGGGTAAGCCGCTTAAATGTGTTTTTTTTATTTGTAAAAAGGCCAACCTTGTAAAAAGCCTCAATCCACCACTGCCAAAGACAAATTTCCAACTTTCTAATGTAAATAGACTGAAATAAATCAAGCAGTAGCAAATGACCAAAAATACAAGGCTGACTAATTAGATCCTCTTTAGCAATCACCCAATACCTAATCAAAAAAATGGTCAAATCACAATTGAAGACTGCCGCAAGAACACAGATTCCTTGTGGCAGTGACAACAGGCACCTAAAAATTCTTGTGTATTGATGACGCACTTAAAACACCCTGGATAGGCAAAATCCTGTGCACACATTTTTATAGATGAGACCTTATATTATATTTATATAAATATATATTAGACAGGAAGACACTATAGAGATGACAGTGGGGTGTAGATGTTTTTTACACAGCTCAAAATATTTTTTGTGCTTCACTACTGCTCAGTACAGCGATGCAAAATTCAGCCTTTTTTGAAGCACATTATAATTTTTCCATTTTTATCATGTAACAATTGTCCAGATTAGTAGTAACCCATTATCGCCTGCTTATTAGTAAGGCTCTACATTGTTTGGAGCACAATATCTCAGCGAAAATGTGCGCTAATAGTGATGTGGCTCCTCCACTACAGCATGAATCAATTTTCTTTGTGGATTGCAGAGAGGTGGGATGGGATGGTCTCCAACTGGCTGGCAGGCTGCTTGGAGTGGGCGAGTGGAGTGATTGGAAACGCGCTCCACTGCCACAGCCACATCGCCATCCTCAACAACAACAACAACAGCAGCAAAAGCGCCTGGGGGTAGCAGCCATTTCCCTTGAAGGGATGCAGGAGAGGATGGCTGCAGTGGGGGAGAAGTTCCTTCTCTTGTAGGGAAAACGAAGGAAAATCCGCCACCAAGTGCCACCAATCAGAAAAGGAATTTTTGGGGGAGAAAAAACTTTGGTTGTTGTAAAAGGGGGATGAAGAGGGGAGAGCACACGGAACCTTTTCGGCCTTCCATCACATGAACACAAAATAGTTTTATTCGATTGAGGAGGGGAAATGCCGGCAAAGGTGTTTCCAAAGTGGATTGATTAAAATTAACACGATTAGGAAAGTAGTAAATAGCAAGGTACCACAAAGCGATTTTTAATACCGAGGCACTGGCTGAGGGGGTGAGCATGCCTCATAATACTTATATCAACGGGTTGCACTAATCAATAATTACAAACTACTCAAAATTTTATGATTAGCACAACCCATCAGACAACTTTGGATGAAAAATATTTGAGAATTACAAAGTTGCAAATCACCAAAGGGGGGATAACCTGCAGTAGCGTCCAAAAGCTTGGAAGCAAACCTGCTAAACATTGAATAAGCAGAAGGTAACATTCAAACACTGAAGAGGAAACACTTTATTTGATCCTTAAACATCTAATACTTTGACCCACAACCATTTGCCTTGACAACAGCGGCACAACGATTCAGAATCGAATCAACAAGTTTAGCAATAACACCGAGAGGAATTTTGGACCATTCTTTTGAGATTCCGTCCATCAAATCAGCCTCTTTCTTGAACTTCTGGCCTCGGAGTCTTCGCTTCGTCCCAAAGGTGCTCGATAGGATTCAGATCTGGTGACTGAGCTGGCCATGGCAAAACGTCC
>JAKMXJ010014366.1:0-10679 GCA_029339935.1 Anguina tritici
CCAATACAGCCCCTATTCCCATTTTCAGTTTGGCATGTTTTTGTAAACACCAATTTATTCGAAAAAATAAAAAAAACAACAAGGGGACCAAGGCAAAAAAATGCCCGGATTCTGGAATAGGGCCAAAAAACGACAAGCATATTCGCGAGAAAGTAATGCTGCTCTTTGAGAGTAGTGAATAAAAATGGAAAAGTGTGAATTGGTGGGGGATAGGCCACTTCGAAATGGCCGTACCCCGAATTGGTGCTCAGTTTGTCTATAAAACATGATGAATGAGTACACAAAAAAGTTCAAAACCTAAAAGTTAAAAAGGGTAAGACTTTAACGCTCGTCATCACTTTACGCTTAGTATCCCTGCTTTCACTCTCACCAGAGGCATCCTACATACATTACACATTTACAATTTCTAAAATATTTTTGACTTCTAGCACGCCGCAAGGCGCCAGCCAAGCTAGCTAATGTTTATTCTGACGACAAAATTTTATTAAGTTTCCGTAAGTTTTAAAAGTTGTGCAGATAATCAAAAAGAGTAAATCAAGTTGGAAGTGAAGTCCTAAATGTTGCCCTTTATAGCAACATCGGTGCCACCAGCAGAGTTTTAGAGGGAGAAAGGTTAAAACCGATGTTTCCACAGTGTGAATTAAGCCAGGTGGTGTATAGCATTAGAAAGAGGAGTGACTGGACTAAAAACAGTATATCTACAATTTTCATAAACATTAATATCTTTTACTAAAAAGCCTCTAAAGTGTTTCCGGGGACATTCCTAATACATATTACCATAAAGTGGCGCAAATAATTTTGCCTTTCTGAAAGTGGTGTAACTTTATTTTCCAAAATTTCCACGAGATCTAACTTTCATCAGATGGAGGAGATCGGGACTTTTTGTCATTTCATAAAATTTGGCCATTGTTGAAGCTGCGAAACGACTGAATGTTGCAATAAGTCCAGATAGTTGGAGTTATTGACGTTGTCGAGAAAGAAAAAAGACGTTTGACCACTTTGTATTGGTCTGCTTCTTGCGCTTGACATCTCCAGAATCCATTAAATTGTCGGACCATTGCTTGATGTTGTGCTTATTCGGAACCTTTGCCTGGTGGGCGATATAGTCCGTTGAAACTTCTTCGTGTAGCGACAGAAATCCCCAGCTTACCAAGCTCGACCACACAGAAGGCTTTCTCCTAAATACCGAGGACGATAATGCTCTAAAGCTCAAAAATTAGACAAGACAACAATACAAATTTAGAAACAACCAAGAACTCCCGACCTCCTCTACCTGATAAAAGTAAGATCTCGTCAAAATTTTAAAAGATAAAAAAATTACACCATCTTGATAGAGGTGAAAAGACTTGCGCCACTCAGTATTTCGTCGTGGACAAGGGTCAACTGCAAACGGTTTTTTGCGAAAAGTTGTATACTTTGGTGTAGCAATGACTATTTTTGCCAGGATTTTTTATTCTGAGAAGACCCAGTAGACGAAATGTCTTGAGAAATCGGAATCTGAAAGCAGAATTCCAGGAGGATGCTTGGTTGCCGAGATGGTTACAACTTGGATGGTTACAACTTGGATGGTGGCTGTTTTAAAATTTCAGTAGACCAAGTTGTGATAATATCTCGGCAACCAAGAATCCTCCTGGAATTCTGATTTGAGATTCCCATTCCTCAAGACATATATTCATTTACCGGAACTTCTATCTACCGGAGCATCTCAGAATAAAAAATCCTGGCAAAAATAGTCGTTGCTACACCAAAATATGCAATTTTTCGCAAAAAACTGTTTATAGTTGACCTTTTACCTGTCATCGCATCTTTTGTCGTTATTGATCGTCGTGAATAAAGAGTTTCAACCTCTTTTAAAATAAAAATGAACAGGAGGACGAAGGCGAAAAATGGTACCCATTAAGGAATATTGCCAAAAATTGTGTATAAAAAAGTGTTTTGATTTGGTGATTCATCTCCAGCAACATCAACAAGGAGAAGAAAAGTGTTATGTACACATATACTAATTTGTGTCAGGAACATTTCTCAAAATCACTTGGCCAAACATATATGCAGCATTGTAGATTAAGATCTTCCTTCCTCCTATTTTTGTCGTGCACGAAAGAACCAAACCTTAGAAAATCCTTTCTTATTTTGTTTTCAATCTTAATAAATTGCGCTTAGTGTTAGCTTGATTGTTGAGTCTTTCACCCTTTCCGTCGTCTATCGATCCGACAGGAGGAAAAGCGACTATCGGTTGCTTTAATCTAAAGCATTAGCTTGCTGCTTTTCCTTTCCGTCCTTTGGCTATGTTGTTTTTTCTTTTGTGGGAAGCAATCCTTCCCAGTGTTCTGTGAAAGTCGTTCAGTTGAAATAAAATCGTTCTTTTTGTTGGTGGTTATTTAGGTCTCTCTCTAGATCTATTAGGTCTCTCTCTGGATCTATTAGGTCTCTCTCTAGATCTATTAGGTCTCTCTCTAGATCTTACACATCCAAAAATTTTCTTCTGCAATTGGTTTGGAAAAAACTTTGGATACTTTATTTCAAAGCTGTTATTGACCATGGTGTTAGCCGAGCAGCGATACCAAGATGTAAACTTTAATTTTTGTTATTTTAATGTTCAATAGGGGTGCTTTTTAGATGGAAAAGTCTACTCTACTGGGCTTGGCAAAATCACGAGGAAGAATTAGTTTCTTCGTGCCCCCCTTTCTGGTCAAGAAAAAGTCTAGCGGCTTATTGGACCATTTGAGTGAGATGGAAGTGTGCAGGGATCAGGTAGGCACAAAGCGATAAATAGGAATAAATATTCCAATAAAATGGGGTTGTAAGGTAAAGGCTCCTTCTGGACTAGGTCAAATAATAATTAAATAAAAACCACGCTGAACACGATAAAGCAGTCAGAATCATATTAGAGATTAGAACAACTAGGGCAATTGGAAAAATCGGTATAAAATTAGATCAATTTTTCGGCAGACGTGCTCCATTGAACCTATTTTAGCTGGTCTTTGTTTGCCTTCTATGCGCCCTATACCAAAGCTGCCAAGTAGAAGACGAAGAATCCATCGGAAAAAGAACTTTTGTACAGGGATCACATGTAATTGGCTAATTTGGTCATTCAAAATTGAAATCTCTGGCGTGCCTGGTACCCGCCCATTGAGCGCGAGCATGCCCCTTGAAAGGGACATACAATTACCCTACATGAAAAAGAGGCGGTGAGCAGTAGTATTTTTCTGTGCCGTAATCTTTTTGCGAGCATTTTTAAAGTCCAATCAGGGTGTTTTGCCTGATTTTTAACAGTAATCTAAGATCATCCAGAATCGGTATCCAGAATCAGATTCGGCACAAAGTCAATGAAAAATGAATTGATTTTTGAAAGATTGTTGGTCCCCGCCTTTTTAGCGCACTGGTATCTTCTAATAGAACGGCAGGGCTCACAGCCAAAGCCGGTGGGATAAGCCACTCTTTACTGCATTTTTAACATAAAGTCAAAAAACATTTGGGTTTGAAAAATAGGACGACACGTCACTCCATTAGAAACAAATTCACCCTACAAGCAGGTGGTGAGCAGATGGCCTAAGGCATACACTAGCCATTATTTCTGAGAGGCCAATTGGCTCTTTTTTTATAAAAATAGTATAATTTTTAGTTCAAAAAGTTCTAATGGCAGAGCCTGTGTGTTTGGCCGGTGTGTTGCCTGAACAGCTTCACACCCTCATCCAGAAAAATCCGGTCATCTTTTCCAATCTTCAATCCTTTATGGTCACAGCAGTGAAGGATGAGACCAAGATATTGTCTTTGGCTGCCATTGATGCGCTTGCATCCGGCCATACCAATGACGAAATTTTGTGCCGCAATGCACTTTATGAGGACATTGGCAGGTACTGCATGCCTGAAACCATATTTGGCAACCGAACCTTTCTTTCTGGTCCTTTTTTATTTCCACTGGTAAGTTATATTTTAGCAGGAAAGTTCATGTATTTCTAGAGTGTGTGTCTTCACTGCAAAGAGAAAGAGAAAGAAAGAAAAAGATTTAAGACATGAACAGTAAAAACTCTGCGGGACCGCTCAAAAAGATATAGAGTTTTGCGGTACAAAGAATTCAATTACCCCAAATTGTACAAACTTTACGTTACATCAAGCTTTCACAGCGTTGTTATCAATTCCTTCAAAAATAACACCGATTGCACTGAGAATTGCTTGTTTCTGTTTCTAAATTCTTGAGTGTGTTTGGTTAAATGCCTTCTCTGTAACCAGCATAACCTAATTGAGCAACAAATGTTTTCTTCCTCAAAATAGAGTCGGTGCGCCTATCTCAATCCCTACCTTTCAAACCCACGGAGGAGTTTGGAGACTTAGGGTCAAGATGCGTTCTTGTGTGTTTCTTATGTAAGTACCTGCCCATAGGGGTTATACTCGGCCCAGGCCGAGTATAACCCCTATGGGCAGGTGCTCACACAAGAGCTATTGCACCCATCCATATGGCTTCGCCTTGGTCGACCCTCGTTAGCCCCACTTGACAACCACCCATACTATTGCAGCTAGCCATAGGCGCTTATCACTTTAACTGGTCCTAAGTTCCATTGAGTGTTGAGCACTGCAACAACATGCTGGCTCTATGTTGTAGCGCAGATCAAGAGCTAAAAAACTCACTTTACAGAACACTTTTTGAGTTTAAGAGTGTTTAGATATGGTCTTTCTGAAAAACGCAATTCCCATAAAAATGAACAAAATCCAAGTTTTGTTCATTCTTTCGAATTCCAGTGTTGCTTGTCAACTTCTCAAAATGACCTCACAAGTGTTTTCAGCCAAATGCTGACTATTCTAAAACAATCCAAATTGGTTTTATATACCATTTGAAAGAAGGGATTCAGGGCTTTTTAATGATACCAAATGCCAAACTTGATTGACAACGGGACCGTCAAGAGAAAAGTTTTCCCAGATGATGTGCAGCTTCAACAAGACGGTCCAAAATGAGACAATAGATCTGCAGCCCACTGCTAAAATATTTGCTCCAAACCGGAAAGAGATAGCATCTACCACTTGAGCCACATCACTTTACGTCCCTCGCTGAAATAAAACTGCATTAAAGAAACTGCTTTAAACTGCATCAAATGACCCCGTAGAACTTTGCAATTTAATTTTGATCAAAAACTCTTAAGAAATTTTGGGTTGATCAAGTCGAGCTGTTTTAGAAATTTATTTTCATTGACTCTGTTTTGGAAGAACCAAAGCAGGGCCATAAAAAGCTAGAAGAACTGAATGTACAGCACATAATGTACCGAAATGTCAAATATTGTGCATCTATTGCCTCAGCGGTCTTTCTGTGCTGTTACGCATGTTGTATGGATGAAACACATTTGGTTGGTTGATTTCCTAATGCGTGTATTGGTCTTACATGAACTGAATAAATTGTTTGTAGAACTAACCTTTGTATTAATTACATGGGCAATTTCAGCCCCCCTCCTCACACACCGATTTGTCTAAACATGACCCAAATCACATCCTGAACTACTTTTTCCTGCTAAACACTATAAAGGAAGTACTGTCGAACCTCGAAACAACATACCCACTTGGGACCGACTGCAGGGGTATGTTATATGGAGCGTCACTTTGTCTAATATTATCAGCCGTATGCAAGATCGAGTTTTCCTTCATAGATCTTTATTCAACCACCCAAAAACAAAAATTTCAATAAAAAATAAATGAGAAATAGAAAATAAATCTTACCATAACCAAAGGACCCGACACTGGCACGTTCTGATTTCTGACCATCTTGACCCAGCGCAGGACTGCCTCTTCGAGATTCTGTCTTCATCCGAGCCCTCTTTGCTTCTCCTCCTTCATCAATTGCCTGGTGATTGCTGCCTTGTCCCTGAGAATTGTTTGCCCGTTGCTTTCTTCGTAAAGAATTGGGTGACAAGCTGGCCCAAGCTTTTTCCCTCTTATAAAGCCACGGTGATCTTTTAATTTTTATCCAGAGTGATGACTTTCTCGGAGTTTCCATGGTTAGACTAAAGGTCAAAATGAGCAAGACAGCAATAAAAATAGAAAAAGGCGAAAACGAAACTAAAAATGACGGAAGCGAATTTAGAGGAAAAACAAGAATATTTTCACAGCAAGACACAAAAAATTGAATCTTGTATTTTTAGCAATTTCCTTTACCGTATGTTATATCGAGTGCCAATTTATTTATCGGGACTGCTGCCGGGGTATGTCATATCGAGGGGTATGTTGTATCGAGGTTCGACTGTAGTTGTAAACAGTTTCCAGACAAGAAATGGTGTTTTTCAGTGTGTGCCTTGATGACTTTCGCCCTGAATTTCCCTCTGATAGACGAGTTGATGTGGTCTCAGATCCTCAAGGCCTTTTCCCTTCGTCGATGTCCCAGATTGCCCATTTGCATGCCTGAACTCGATGCCTTCCAGCCCTTCTTACAGTGCTTTTGCGGCAGTTCCCTCAACAAGTTCAACACCCACTCCACTATTCACTTCCAAAAGTTATTTATTGATGCATTCCACATATGTATACAACCTAAGTATGACGATATCAACAAGAATAGCTGATCAATGGCAGGAATATATATGCAGAAGTAGCAGCATCTTAGCTTTTCGAGCTTTGGATCTCTTCTTTTCCAATCATATACATAT
This sequence comes from Anguina tritici, assembly GCA_029339935.1. Taxonomy (NCBI): domain Eukaryota; kingdom Metazoa; phylum Nematoda; class Chromadorea; order Rhabditida; family Anguinidae; genus Anguina; species Anguina tritici. Next base: position 6,624 of record JAKMXJ010014366.1, read on the forward strand.
CTGGTGACAGAGAAAACTTGTTTGCTTGATCGGCCAGTAGAAAGAGGAGACAGGAATTGGCGTGAAACCTTTCCCACTGTCGGATAGATTTCCTGTATTTCCGTTGTTGCTGCATCCAACAAAGGAGATTATTCACTGGTATCGTTCACCCCGTGACGATCGAAGAAATATGTTGCTCGGTGGACCAAGCACTATAATAAATTATCTTATCTGTATCATCGATTAGTAAGATGTCCATTAAGCTTCTGCACACCTCCTTGAGCCCCTGATCCATGCCTCCACTCTTGCTCGAAATTTCTCTTTCTCGAAGTGATTCTGTCCTTTGACGCGCGGGCCGAGAAACATCGCAAACCCACGAATGCACTTACAATTTCCTTATAAAAATATTTTTGGCTTCTAGTGTGCCGCAAGGCGCCAGCCTAGCTAGCTATGTTTATTCTGACGGCAAAGTTTTATCTCTCACATTCTTAAAGTAAATTAAGGCTTATGGTAAAAAAGTGCCGATAGGAGTAATTGTTGGGCTACTGCGCCTTCTTCATCTCCCCCAAAAATAGCCCAATTTTCGGTTGTTTGATTCTCAGTATGGTTTTCAGTCTTAAGTGATAAGCTTCGATTACTTGTTCCATTTTTTTCGGCCCTTCTCGGCAAGAGTTCTTTCAGTCAACTTTCGATAAATTGACACCGATAATGTGAATCCCTCAATATAGTGACCCCACAGAGCCGATCTCAAATTAAAATGCGAGCTCAGTAGGCCAAATTACGATTAACCTAAATCAAAAGATGCCAAAAAGACAATACTACTCCTGGGCCGGCTCAAACCTGAGACCTTGTTCTGGCCTAAAAACACTAACGCTTATCCCCTACGCCTCCTTGGCAAAGAGGTGCACGCGACTTCTAGTGAATTGAGCTACATATATTCTTTGACAATTGCCCAAATTAAGCAGCCGGAATACAGTGAGCGGAAATGTGCTCAATCAAACGAGCAAAACCTATTTGATCAACATACTGTTCTTTGAAAAACAATAAAAAGCAGCACCACAAGTACTTTTAACTGAAAGCATGCTCTAAAAAATTTTACTCTTGACTGAATGAGCAGAAAATACATTCTATCAATAACAAAGAGAACTTGTGACCAATAAGCGATTGCACAAAACAAAGAACAAAAGATCTAACTACAAAAACTCTTAAACCCCGCTTCTGTGATTTCTTTGTGTCTTCTGGTAGTGTACTCCAAATCTAGCCTCATTTCCACCAATTTACATGTATGCTGGACAAACTCTTTTTCTTCAGCTACAAGTTCAATACTTTCATCGATTTTCCTGAAAAACTAGTTTTTAAAATATTGAGCTAACAATGAGTATTTAAGAGCATGAAGTAACCGTTATATTATCATCATCCCTGGTAATCCTCCGTACCCCCCTCCGTGTGCCTCCAGTGATATGATCCACGAAGTTTCGTAAATTATTTGCTGCATAATGTGATAATGAGTTTTATTAAAATTAAAAAAGGGTGGTTTTGTAAATCAGCTATAAAGCTCTTTCGTATCGACACAAAATTAAATCAAATCCAAACTTTTCAATAGTCTCTAACAGAAGATTTCACGAGAAAATTTTTTCAAACCATTAGCACCATCGTGCTCGCCGCAAAACTCTGAACCAGGAGCAGCAAAGGTCAGCTTGACCACCAAAGTGTTAAAAGATTCTGGGAAACAAGATTTTTAAAAAATTGAAGTTCCTTTTAGGTTTTTCTGTCTACAGTCAAACCTTCCTAATCCGGCACCCTCCCTAATCAGGCACTCTCGCTAATCTGGAGCCGTTGTTCGATCGCGAAAGATTCCGGACTAGGGAGGTTTGACTGTATAAAAATGTTGATTAAAATTGGAATATTTTTTGGGCTTTTATCCCGGATGATCAAATTTACTCGGGGTAGATCTTTGCATTTCTTTGCATAACCTGGGTGTGCACTACCAGAACGAGCAGAGCACAGAGTTAGTGCTTGGCGTGTTAAACTATCAAACAAAAAAGGTTGAACTGAAGAATCGAATAAAATAAAAAAATTGATGAATAGAAGCAACCGTTGCTCGCCTACTTCTTTATCTTTACGTTAATGAGCACTTACGGCCCTGATGGTGGTAGGCAAATAAGCGTGAAACACAAATTCTTCTTCCTGATGACCTCTTTTACTAGATGCAAATTCACCGCATTATTCATCAAGTGGAAATGGATACGATCAATATAATTGTTGGTGCATAAGACTCTGTAAATAAAATGATCTAATTAAAATATGTGAAAATAATGTGCCAAGAATACTTAATAAGACGATGGGTGTTTGCAAAATTTTCTTGCTGTGGCATCTCTTCTACTCGGAATTCTAGTGAGCTTTGCTTAACTGGGAAGTTGTCTCTGAGAGTATCAAGTCGTTTCTCAAGAACTTCTTTGTTTGGCAAAGAAACTGGGATGCTGAAGACGGCGAAATTCTCGGCATACTCTAGCAGGTGAATATGCCAATTGGAGCCTTCGGGGAGGAGTTTCTATAATTTCAAGAATCTTTTGGTGAAGCGTTGTACATTAGAAATATTCCCAGTCCAATTGTAAGATTCTTGACTGTTACACTGTGAATTGGGAATAATCTTGTATGTGTAAAAAGCTTAAACTACAGGATACTCCAAAAAATATGCCCACTTTAAACGGCCATAAATTTTTCCTTAGACAAATATCATATTTCCTCTAATAAGCTATCCGGGGGTTTGTTTTTCAAGTTCCTAAAAATCACGAAAGTTTTGAGTCGACCTCGAGATTTTTGGATGCGCAACCAAAATAAAAAATGGGATTGGTAGAGCTCGTGGGAGTTAAGAAAACGCAAAAAAGAACAGCACAAAAAGAACTTTTGTTTTGAGGTACAAGACCTCAAAGTTGAGAGGATGGTTTATATTGGAGGAAGGGACTAAAACGCCAGTTTTATTGACTAAATTGAATGGATGTTCACCTGGACCAGCCTTAGATACATCAAAAATGTATGTTTAGAAGAAAAACTATTGAAAAAGTTTCAAATTCGACAAGCCTTTCTCAAAAATGAAAGAAGCTTGATTTTCGAGAAAAGTGCCTGCACAAAAATTCCAAGTTTGATTTTTATACCTGCTTTATTCCACCATTCAAATATTCTGAGGTTGAGGGGAGTGGGTATTTCACAACTGAAAATTAAAGTTTTAATGATTTTAACTTATTAAGTCTCTGGCACTTAAGTCTCTAGTACTTACAGTCAGATTTACGAAAGCGGCTGCTTTGAACTTCTTTTTCATACTGTTCCCACACGATTTTCTTATGCTCAAAGTACTTGCCCATCGCTTCTAGTGCTGAATCTTCGTCTTTTATCTGCATTTCTGCTGCAATTTCATCTGGGCTGAATTTACAACGCAGGGCACGATAGACTAAAATTTGTGAAGTTTAGAAATGGTCAAGTTCCCTTAGGCTAATTAAAAAAGCTTCAAACTAGTTTAAAAACCCTACTGTTTCCGCTGTGAGGTTTACTATTTTTGTTGTTGTCAATCATTTCATTGGCAGAGTTCATCTCGTTTGCAAGTGCTGAAAATTGCTTGTAAAACAAGTTGTTATATAATGTATATAACTGACCAGTAGTCAGTTTCTTCAGTTCGTGATCATGAATTTCGCTTGGTCAACCACTGCGCGGTCTGTCCTCCAAAGACCTGTCACCGGAACGAAATCTAGAGAGCAAACCATTCAAAAGTTTCATTAGAGGGAAAATACTACCTTTCAAACCATTCAAAACAACTATCCCTGCTGATTGCCTTCTCACCGTAAGCCTCGAAAAATGTTTTCGCTGCGTCATCTGCTCCTTTGCCAAGATCGTAAAGAAACAGTAGACAGTGCCGAATATGATCATCGACTTTCATTTTCTAAATGTGCATATGAAAGAGAAATATCTACCCTGTTTTGTAGCGCTGAATCACCTCTTTCTAATGCTATATAAAAAGTATCTGTTTTTTTAGAATGATCAGAATATGGCTGCAAACACTTATGAGATCTTTTGGAATAGTTG
>JAKMXJ010014385.1:0-10866 GCA_029339935.1 Anguina tritici
AAAAATAATTACTGAAAAATAATTTACCTTCATCCAGTATTCCAGAACTTTTCCAGCTCTTTCAGCGTTTTCCAGCACATTTTTCTCACTACCGTAATAAAAGGCTTCCAAAAAGTGACCATAGTCTCCCAGCATATCAAATTTGACTCTTTTTAGTAGAGTGAACGCTTGCGGATATTGCTAAAAAGTTCACCAAGTGTAACTGACAGGTACTTTCACAACAAAAACCTCAATCCAAGTGAGCAACAAATATGCTGTCAATTTGACCACTTTAGGTGAAGCATCTGCCAATTGCCTTATAGCCAGCCAAAAACCTAGCTCTCTGCACTCCTCACCCACCAATCCACTGGCTAGTATGTTTAAAAACCTGGTGCTCCACTTGCGAACGGCCTGCAATCTTTTCAATTTTCAACGTTAACTACATTTGACAGTCGAAAACCTCGTCAGCGGAGGAGAGTGCTGACTGAAGAATGCCCCTAGTGATCCCAGGTCTGGAATAGTCGAGACAAGACAGTATCAGTTTGACATATTCAATTGAACTTGGGTTGAGCACTAAGTCGAAGAGCCTGCAATAATACATGTTTGCCCTTTAAAGATTGTCGTTCGTGGTGCCCAATTGTCAATCTTTTATCCTGTCTCTATCTTTAAGCGTCTAATTTTAGAGTGGTTCAAGAAATTCGGCCGATTTCGATGGGCTATAACTTTTTCCCAATTTTTTTGAAAAATCGACTTTTTGTTCCGGAAATTGTCTTAAAACACGTTTTTTAACGTTTTTGGCGTATAAAAATTGCTTGGGGATGATCCATAAGTTCTGTCAGACTGCCTATTTTTGGACAGCCTATTTTTGACAAAACCGGTTTTAAAATATTCGGAAGAATTCGCTGAAAAATCTGACATTCCCATCAGAAAAATGGCCATTTACGCCCCACCACCCCCTGTGAAATTTTGTCAGATTTTCATCGGACCCCACCCCTCTGTCAGTCTGACAGAATTTATCGATGATCCATTAGAAGACGTTAAAATCACTTTTGAAAAAAATTTCATTTGGGGGGGGGGGTATAATACAGTAGCATCCAATAATTTTTTTATAACGCTGAATTTTTCTAAACCTATTTTCAAATTGCTCTATTTAAAGAGCAACAACATCGGCGATTTATTTTCCATTCACTACTCCTACCATTAGTGTTGTTAGGAATGTTCAGCAAGAAAATATTTACCACCAGCTTGCTATTATACACGCATTTAATCGTGTCCATTGGACTCCAACAAATGCTCTTTTACTTCCCTTTAAGCTGCATAAAACATGCGCATTAGGTAGGTGCTTTGTACATTCCCTCCTCCCAATTTCAAGGGATACTCCTGCTGTTTCTGCTCAACTGTGAGGAGATTTGGCGAAAGAAATAAGTCGTCTTTTGCATGTATAATTGGGGCTGTCTTTACGTAATACTTGGTCATCTTCAATAGTTTTGTGCATCAGCGCTTCATACGAAAAATTATTTGAAGCTAGACTTTTGGTGAAATTTTGCAACTTTAGTGTTAGATTTTACATCATAAAATAATCTGAGAAGATCTATTTAATCCGGGAGTATACTCCACGTTTTTGTCTACTCACCTTTTTGGCACCTTTACGCGACATATTTAAAGACACTCCTCACAGCAATTTGGTACTAAAGCAAGTGTAATCAAATTATAGGGAAAGATTCATTTAAGCATCTTGTCTAAAACAGCTTTATTTTAAACGGTAGCATTTAAGCAACAAATAGGCCACATGAAGGCGAATGTTATATGAAGTTCTTTTTAACTAATCGCCTTCTGCTCATCCTCTAACAAATACATAAAAGTCTTGATTTGAGTAACTTTGTAATCCCAAGATACGCAAATGAATGATTTTAGTCAATTTTTTGACCTAGATCTAGAAAGAGTAAAGAATTTAAAAAGTCTCCAAAAGAAGGTAAATCTCGAAGTTTTTCATTAAGTTTCTACGTAAGAGGGCTATTAGTGAGGCCTTGGATAATAGACTCGATAGCTCAGTAGTTATAGCATCGGAAGCTAGTGGAAAAAGGTGGCAGGTTGGATTCCTGCTCGAGTCAATGTTTTCCTCTACCCTTACTCTACCCAAGACAAATTTTAAAATGTTTGAAATTCGGGTGAATGTGTGTACACTGGCGTATCTTCCCAAGTTTAATCCAGAGAGAACATGAAAAAGCACGATTTATTCAGCTTTTTTCCGCACTCTTGAATTAATCGCCTTAGCTAAATGAGCAGCATGCACAACAGCAACAATGGCTAGGGGGCAGCGCAGAGATTTGCTCAGAAGGGGAAGAACAAAAACCATTTCTCTCTTCTCTAACAATTATTATTATAAATAAATGTTTTGCAAATGCGCATAGGCTATAATCGAGAAGAATAAAAAACAGGAGAAAAAGTTTAGCTCGTAAACACGAAGGGCAACAACAAAAGCCGGCGTCCAACCAGTCATCATCATCAAATCAGAAGAACGTGAATGACTGACCTTATTCCTCTTTCCTTCTTCCCGACAGAGAACGGTATGTTTAACTCTCTGGCTTGCATTTAAGCAGAGGAAGAGAAAGAAAAGGGATCCAGAATACAGGGTGGGTCTGCAAATTTAGACATGGTAATGCCAGCACAAGTTTTAATTGAATATTTTTTTGAAATAAAAGGCTTTTACCAGTCGACTGAGGTAGTTTTTGAAATTTTTTAGTAACTCTTTTTTTGTTTTTGCTTTGCAATAAATTTTTTTAGTTATTTTTTAGGTACTTATTCCGTTTTTTCCTGTTTGTCTGTAATATATTTTTTAAAATTATAACGCGACATTTCGAAAGGTGGTCGAAAGGTGGTAAAGAGCAAGCGGCATAAGTAAGATCGTTTGATACATAGTAAACAAAATTACAGGAAGCAGATGTTCCTAAGTGTCCTAGGTATGATGTCAGCACACGAGGATACTTTTTTGACAATTTCTTGTAAATCCCAAAAGGCATATGGGTTTTGGAGTCTTTCACACGATTTTTCAAAGAAATGTGACTAATGTGATACCGATGACTTTAATCTACTTTTCGATATTAGCTAGGGTTACTTTTGATAGTTTTACCTTCCGACTTACAAAAGCTGATCAACTAAAGCAATTTCGACTCTACTGGAGTATGAAAAAACTTGCTATTTTTCATTTTGATTTATTTGGCCAACTTTTTCAACTTGGAAAAGTGTAACTACAAGTAAGAGTAGCCTTACCTAAAATTAAAAAGTAGATTGGAACCACCAATATCACATCAGCCATTTACCCTCGAGAGGCACCCATTTTCTAAAACCCATATGCGTTTTGGGCCTTTTCTATACAAAGCCAAAACGCATATTCTGTTCCCTGACTAACAGCACTAACACTCCGAGTCTAAGGGCTTTGGTCACATAAGTCAGTGTTTTGATCCCTTCAGACCGTGTTGCTCACATCATTTTGGGTAGGATAACTTTCTTTGTTGACCCATTGGCACCATCCTAATAATACAAAATATTCATTAAAATCAGGTTAGCAAGCACTAAAACTGGTTTGGAAAAAACGCCCTATAAGGAACTTCAGAGTTTTTAAACTTATTGATGCACCCTGTAGCACGTCTCTAGGATGGCTAATAATCAATTAGAGAGGGCGTTGCTGCTGCTTCAGCTCAACCGCTGCCCAACCAGTTAATTTCGCTTTTATATCCATCCCTCACCAAAACAGGAGAATTAATCCAGTAGTCATTCTGCTCTCTTATTCTCCCTCAGATTCTCTCACAATTTGGTTGGAAGGCTTGATTGAGTGGTGGGCTTCTCGGATCTCTTCTTGTCAAAATTCTCGACGGACTTTCCCCTTTGGTTGCCTGTTTCCCTTTTTTCTTCCAATGAGCTGAACTGACTCCAGTTAAGTTTGTGTTGTTGACCTTTCGCCTGGAGATATCACTTTCAGTGATATCATTTTGTTGGTGCTCGGCTAGCAGGAGACTTGATTGAGTCTGCAACTTCCGTAAACTCCTGAACGAGCCAGAAAGGTGCTTTTTAAGATTGTATTTTTTGGTATTTGGTTTCTGTTTTCAGGCGAAATGTGGCTTCCTAAACTCACCTTCTTGCCTTTATTAGCTGTTTTTCTTCCAGTTTCTTTTGTACAAGCAGACTTGCCCAGCTGCTATAGGGCGAGGTGTACCCATTGCAGTGTGGTGTTCATTGCTCAAATGTGCCCCAATACTTGTGCCAGTTGTTATGGAACGGATCCACAAAGGATCCCAACGGTGGGTTACGATTTGAATTAGGCTCTGAAAAGCAGTAGCCTACTTTCCAAAAAATTGCAGGGTCCAAGGATACGACCTGGCAACGCCGGCTACAGACCTATTCATCTTGCCACTGGCTCAACCTCCCTGCCCAGTCAGCCCCGGATTCATGGACAGCCTACCTCAAACACAGGTCCCAGTCACCATTCCCTTTCCTCCCAAACCTCTGTTCGACATGGTGTATTTTCCTCTTCAACAACCAATGAACATCAAAGAATCTCCTCTCAAGCCAACACCAACAAAGCTCCCACTGCCCAAAGATTGCCATCTGCAGAAAGCCAGTCACAGCCAGTAGTGCAGCCCGAGCCACAGTACCACCACCAACTTCGTGGTCCTGTTCAGCAGATCAGCTCTAACACTGGTCCTCAAACCCCTCAGTTGCCTCAATACCCTCGGTTGCCTCAATACCCACCTGCTGGGGTTGGCTCTCAGGTTCCAGCTCCTCAAACTGCTCTACTTCCAGCTGGTGAGCTAGGTCAGCCAACAGCCTTTGGCTCCTCTTATGCCCCAGAAGTTCCATCTACTCAATATGCAGGTCAAGTACAACCAAATGCTGGTTTCAATGTTGCTGGCTCGAACCCGGGTCAACATCAAGCTTTTGGCCAAAACACCCAGTACTTTGGTCAAGCTCAACCACAAGGTCAACAACAATCAATTACCTTCTTTGGTCAGCAGCAGCAACAACAACCTCAACAAGAAGCACCTCAAAGATTTAGTCAGGGTGGTCTAGCCGAACAATTTGGCCAACAACGACAAGGTGCTAATGCAGGCCAACTGGCAGGAAACTCACCTTTTGTTAATCCCTTTCAACCTTTCCTTCAACAATCTTACGTGGTTGGTTCATTGCCTTGTCCGAGGGATGAGAACTCTTAGATTTTAGGAATTTAATTATTTTTTGATTCCAGGTTCAAGAACCCCAACCGCAACAACCCTTCTTCCAGACGTTCACTGTAGCAACTCCAGCTCCATTTCTTAACACTCCTGCGCCTCAAACATTCGAGGGGATGTCTCCCAATAACAACAATCCAGCTCAAGGCACACAGCAACTACAACCGCTCACACAACAATTTATGTCACAAAGTCAGCCTGCATACCCCCAGCAAGGACAACTACCTAATGGAGGAGCATTTGGAGTGCCACCTCCAGTCGCTTCACAAACTCAAGAACAACAAGCGTTAGCCAGCTCCCAGCACACTTATGGACCGTTGACTGACTCCCAAAGACCACGACAAATCTACAATGGCGCCAATGGAAATTCTTCACCTCCCCAGGAGCCATTGCTGGCCACACTTGCCCCTTCCCAGCCTGTTGCTGCCTCTGTGCCCGCTAAACAGCTGAACAGGTTTGCAGCCATGCCTAACGCAGCGGTCGCTGCTTCCAATAGCATTGATCCAGCTGCCATGTATGTCAACAAGAATGGATATGCCGAGAAGAGCGGGGTAGCTTTCCCGCAGCCAACAACGGTGGGTATTTGCAAGTCTCAAAGCTCCCAATTTTCGGTACAATGTGCGGCGAAAGCTGGCCGAAAATTTGAGAAAATGTTTACCTAAAATTTACCTAAAAATCGTGGTAAAAATGAACGAGAAAAAACGCAAAAATATCGCTGTCGCTCTAAAATTTTGCTTTTTTAAAGGGTGTATAATCAAATTTTGTATATATTTTAAAAGTGCCAAAAAACATTACAGATCAATTGAGTTTGAGCTCCCATTTTGTTAAGTATATAATGTCAAAAATACGAAAAATTGTGATCTTTGTTTGGCCCCTATGGGTCGGTACTATACCAAGTATCATGCTAAAAATCGTAGAGTCCCAAATCATGAGGAACGGGCACGCGAAAGTCGCACTTTTTTTTTATTTTTGACATAATATACTTAATAAAATGGAAGCTCTAACTGAAGAAATCTGTGAAAACAGAAATTGGAAAAAGAGACTGCAAAAAAGTTATTTCCTTTTCAAAATGCTAGAAATTATCGGAAAAATGAAAGAACTATCACGCACATACAAATACTTTAACAAGGCGCTTGAAAAGTTTAGAAATCTCAAAAACTACATTCGTTATTTCAGTGTTCTAAACAACCCAACTGGGAGCCATGTATCTCCAAAGAAATCGCCAACCAGCGCTTCAGTAATTGCTGCCAGAGACTTGGGGATGGATGCTCTCAGCTTTGCAGCTATGACCAAACACTCACTGTTGTAAGCATAATTATTGAAATCGAGTTTCTCCAACCCTCTATAAGTAATTTAGCTGCAACTAGCAGTGCTGACAGGTCGCTGCCCCCTCGGCAAAGTGGCAGATATGATGATTTGCGCAAGTGGATATGAAGATGCCACGGCGTGTTGCCAAGCCCACAATGTTTTTGAGATGGGCTATGAGCACTGCCGACCCTACTGCAACCCTGCCGCTGGCCTGCCCAACGGTGGAATGTTGGCGGAGAAGTACCGCTGTTTGGGCAAACTTTCGCAGATACAGCGATGCTTCTATGTCTTGCAAAAACCATAGAGTGGAAAAAATGAAAGAGAGTGCTATTTAAGATTGGCTAAAGTTGCTTTCATCACATAACTATAAATCACATTTAACACGTTTTTAAATTATTTTACGCTCCAAAACATGCAAAAAATGTGTTTTTAGAGTGCGAAAGACACTTTGGAAAAAAATTTTGCTGAAATTTGACCAAAATTTTAATTTTTGATACTTAGGCACACGTTTAGGCTTGAGCACACACACTTAGCCTCAGCCTAGGCCGACCCCGTTAGCCCCACTTAACACCCATCCATACTATTGAACCCATAATATTTGTTGTTTAGGAATATTTCATAAAGAGCTTCTTCTATGAAATAAGAGCTCCTAAAGATCATAAGGCTCGAACTATGGTTTTTGGCAAAGTATTACCACTTTGGTCAAATTTCAGTAAAAAAAGTTTTTCAACATTTTTTCACAAAGTGTTTTCGCGCCCTAAAAACACATTTTCTGCACGTTTCGGAAAATAAAATGAGTTAGAAACAGGTTAAAAATTGATTTCGAGTTAAGCTGTAACTGAATTTCCGCCCTTTTTAATTAATTTCCGTCCCTTTTTCAAATTCACAACAAAAAGTCTGAATTTCCGCCCCTTATTCGAAAACTTTACCAAATAGTTCAACAAAGCAAGCTATCCTACCCAAAATGATGCGGGGAACACGGTTTAAAGGGACCAAAACACTAGTTTCCATCACCAAAGCCCTTAAACTCTTCCTTTCAAAGCTTTTTTTGGAGGGTGGGTACTCCGGGTTGAAGGGTTTTGGTGATGTTTTGTTCCCTTCAAACCGTGTTCCCCGTATCATTTTCGGTAGGATAGCATGGTTTATTGATCTATTTGATAAAGTTTTCAAATAAGGGGCGCAATTTCAGAAAAAAGAGGCTTAAATTCAGACTTTTTGCTGTGAATTTGAAAAAGGGAGTGGAAATTAATTTAAAGGGGGCAGTAATTCAGTAAAAAGGAGCTGTAATTCAATTTGATCCTTTCGAATAAGCGATAAAAGGAACTATTGCCTGTAAAATTTATTCTGCAGCTGATGTTCCAGTCTCAGGTTCGAATCCACCTAGCTGCATGTAGACTTTTTCGTTATTCTAGCTTTGTAGAGATTTTAAGGATAGATTTTAATACAAGGCTTGTATCTCAGAGATTTTGAAAAAAGTACACTTTGGGCCGAAACATGTAAAAGTCAAAGGAAAAGTGTACTTTTTAAAAACTACACAACAGGGGAGGGAGCAAATATTTTTTGCCAATTCAGAGATAATGTACAGGGTGTTCAATTTAATTCCCGGTTTTATAATTTAAAAATTTTCTTTCAAATTGGCGGCTTTTGGTGAAGTGTGACCACTCATTTTGTAGCTGATGCCCTGCCATTTCATGTGCAAAATAAATTTATTCATTTAATTTCTTAGATAAAATTTTATAATTGTTTTAGTCAATTTTTAGGTAAAATGCCGTTTTCGCCTTAAGAAAAAGCCACTTTTGTCAAAATCTTCATTAAAGAAGGAGAGAGTTATGTCAATTCTCAACGGAGAATCAGAAAAGAGAGCTGATGACATGCTCAAATGCATCTTGAGAAGACTCTGAAACATTGGATGAAAGAATTCGACGATGGAGATGACAAAAGAGGATCATTTCGCCTCGAACCAAGACCGTGCGCACTTCCAAAAACATTCAGGCCGTCAAAGATATCCTTTGCATATGAAATGGCAGAGCATCAGCTACGAAATGAGTGGTCACACTTCACCAAAAGTTGCAAATTTTAAATATAATATTTAAATTATAAAACCGGGGAATTAAATTGAACAACCCGTGTCTCGAATAATGGTCAAATTGTTTAAAAATTACATATAAGAGCCCTGTTTTACTGTGTTTGTATTCCTTTCTGACATTTATTGATTTTCATGTTTTTACAGTGATTATTGCCCATTTTTCTTCGTTTTTGCGCTTAGGTGAAGCCTTAGGCGCGGGAAGACCAGCGTACATTAAAACGGACTTAAGCATGTGCACTGAACTCCCTCTATAACGGACACTGCTTCCTTTGTTTGTAATTTGGGGTAGGCTTTATCGGGATTGTGCTTTTTTAAGGCAAAATTGTTGAGTCTCAAAGAAAAAATTGCAGGCTCGGAATCCGTTATTTTTTTTGGTATAGAGACATCAGAATTGGAAAAAAACTTCAAAAATGGGCAAGCTGGGACCCAGCTGTGGGTGGAAGTTGAGGGGTGGCCATTATAGAGGGGGTAGTTGCCTTTGACGCAATGAATATCACGAGATTTTTTCAACTTTCCAGTCTGGGGTTTGGTGGCCTATGGGTAAAGTGCTCTCCTGCGGATTCAAAGCGTGTGGGATCAAAAATCCCCTCCATTCCTCCTTTTTCACCAACATACCATGCAGTTTACCGTGGCCGCTCACAACAGAAGTTGACTGCATGCCAAACTACCGAAAACATGCAAATCAAGAAGTGGGAAATCAAAAAAAATGTCACCAAAAATATAAACGTCTACGCACCGATTTAAACATTAAAAAAACGATTTTTGTGCTGCCCTTGACTCTAAATCCAAGATTTTAGGTATTGTGCAATGTAGCTGGATTAGGTCTAACTGATCTTTTACCGGCGAACACAAAGAAAGAGGCAAAAGACAAGAAAACAAGCTTTAATCATGGAAATTTTACTTTTTGTCGAAATTTATCCATAGAAGCTTTATAGCGCAAGAAGAAAATTTATTAAAAAAATAAGAGATAGAAATGCAGTTAGGCGGAGTCGTGTCTAAGAGCATCCATAAATTAAATGGAGAAAAATCTCTAAATTACTTTTTTAAAAGCTAGATGACCACTAAACACGGCCTAGATGTCCTTATAAATATTTATTTTCAAAGATTTTTGTGCAATTTTCTATTTTAGCTTGGTGCCCGGTTGAAAAATTGTACAATATTGTTTTTCTTTTGCTTGCCTAATAGAAACTGTGATAAAAACCTTAAAGCAGCTCGCTTTGTATTAGTTAAAAACTTACATTTGTAGCAGGGCTGTTTTCTCCAAGATTCTGTAGCCCATATTTTCAGAGCCAATTGCGCGGATTAGTGAGAAATAGTAGGTGGCTCCACTGTTCAAAAGATTTTTGGGCGCAAATGTGCCGGAGTAGATGTTGGTCTGCAAGTGCATAGTTTAAAGTATAAGGCGGCCGAATTTCACAAATTATGCAAGGCTAGGGTCGGCTAGTCGTTTTTCAGTAATTAGAAACACAACCCGGTTTTTGAAGGTACTTCGGTTCCGGTTTGAGTACCAGAAAGTTTCAGATTTCAGCTGTCTGTTTGGCGTGGGTAATTGAGTAACCCTTGATGAGCCATCCAAAAAATTTGTTTAACCCTGCTTCTCGCCTCTATGAAAATACATATTTTTTAGTTGGAGTTCATGTTTGATTTTTTATGTTTTGCTGATACTCTCTTATTTATTTGACCAGATACTACAGGGTGGTCCAGAAATGCAATTCTTTAAAAACATCACTTCGATTAAGTGGACCTTTAATTTCTTCTTTGGTGTCGCCTGCATATATTTCGGGGGCGGAAAAGGTTCCATATGTTCTAAAGCCATACAAAATTAAAAAATTTGTCACTCGAGAGCCAACAATAGGTTTTTGACTTTTCCGATCTCGACCACGACCTCGACTAAGGAGTGCAAGCAAGGGGAAAAGATAGGTTAAAATTGAGCTTTAAGCTAAAAAATTACGACTTCAATACGTGTCCGGCTAGTAGATTTCGATTTTATTTTTTGTGTAAACGAACGTAATTGGCGACTATTTGTGCATAAGTGTATAACTTGTGCATAAATATGTATGTTTGTAAACACGACGGCACACATGGCTTTTGAAAACGCCTAAAAGTAAAATTATTAGCTTTTGGAAAAAATATTGTGGGAGATTGAAAAAAATGCCATGATTTGTATAAGTAAACTGAATGCTACACTTGAAATGGCTTCTAGTGTTCACGGCATAGGGGCGTTTGTTCTATTTTTTGCAAAACTGCACAAAATAGAACAAACGTCTA
>JAKMXJ010014639.1:0-10244 GCA_029339935.1 Anguina tritici
TGGAGGCTTGGGGTTGAGATGCGCGCACACACATACCTGAGACATAAATCACTCAAAAATAGCTCTGGATGCATAAGACACGTATGCATACCAAAGCTTCTATATGCAGCGGGTCGCAGCAATTAAAATTATGTATATCTCAATTCTTTTTAGCTTTTTGGGGTATCCAGGTACCCTCCAGAGGTGGTTTACTTCGGGGGCCAAGGCAAAAAGTCAATTTTTGGTCAAATAAAATCGACTATTTATGTAGGAAAGTGCGTCAAAGCACCCTTTTTATCGCTTTTAGCGTATAAAAGTTGCTTGGGAGATGTTAAAAAACTATTTTAGAAAAAGAGAGATCCGGGGGAGTACCGCTGAGTGTACTGCAGCAGCGGCAAAAATTGTTAATTTTTGACCAAAAAGAGTGGAAACCACCAGGGAATTAGAACTTGCAGGCTTCTCATTTTTAATTTGGTTACAATTATTTTGTGAAAGCGGCGAGAAAAATCCATGTGCCAACCATTAATTATTACGTTTTGCTGGAGTAGGGGCGAAATAATAAGGAAGCCCGACAGAAATTAATTACATATACCCACACCTCTGGGATGTGTAGTGACCAGTTGACTTTATAGTTAGCTTGGGTCACCCACCCAATTACCTGCCTAGTTTGCTTTTGAATTGATGGAAAAGAGAGTAACAACCTGTGCTTGTACAATTTTGATGAATAGCAGAAGAGTGAGCATGAAAGTCCTCAGGCTTAACACCAAAACCATTTTGTTTAGTTGTTCTGGTCAGTACTGGTTTTTGGATAAATAAAAGCAAGGTTGATGTATGGTTAGGTGACCACTACTGAATTGATGGTTGGTTGAGGATGGCTAGATAGACCTGAAATTGGGGCAAAATCATAAGTTAATATTGAACATATCAAACATCAGGAAATCTGGGATAGTGTGGGAAGTATTTGTCAAATCTTTTCGAACTCAGTTTTCTCAATAATTCCACAGAGATCTTTTTTATTTGTGAAGACAAATCAATTGCAGCAAAAGAGATGATTACAAAAACAAAAATAACATTCAACGACTGTCAGAAGAGAGAACATAAATGCAAGCACAAAAATAAATCAGCATAAACCCTACTCCTTTTCAACAGTTAGGGCAATGCCCATACTATACTTACATTAGCACCTGGGCCCGTACCACAAAAGATTATTAGCTCTAGGTTTAAATCTAGTAATTTATGGTACGGCTAGAAAATAATGCTAAAAAATCTTTTGTGGTATGGCTAGAACTAAAGCTAGAGCTAAGGCTAAAAGCTAATGCTAAAATTATTTTTGGTACAAACTTCTTCGCAATTTAACTTATACACGAAAGTTTCTTGTGAAAAAGTGAATGATCGAAAGTTATTGCTCAAAAGTTGTTGCACAAAAAATTTTTGCGCAAACGCTCACCCGCCTTTTTATGTGCTGGGGGAGATGGATGACAAAACCATTCAAACCCAAAAATAATAATAAAGCAAAAACTAGAAAATTTGCTATACGAGCTCAGCAGAAGCGAAAGTGATCCCCCAGCACCCGCACACTCCTATTTTGGACCATCAATTTGGCCCATTGCTTACTATGTTTGCTTAGGTTTTTTCCCAGAGTGCTGCCTTGGCCATCCTTTAGGAATACAGCCTATATCAGTTATACAGCCACAAAGTCTAGCTACTGCTCATCTTACATACAATTTCCAAAAAGAGAAGAAGCATCAAAAATTCCTCCTTCAATAAAACCAAGTAAGAAACAAGAAAGCAAACAACCAAAAATTACCCTTCCTAATACTCACCTCCAACTACTCTTCTTGAGTGCAATTTTGCCTCTAATGAAGGAGGCAGAGACTCTCAGATAGACAAGTATGTATGTTTGTTTAGAGGGTCATCCACCAACTATTACTACTGCTGCAACAATAATACTCAAAAAAGTGTGCATAGATACAAGTCGAAAGTGTATCCGTCAAATCGGGCTTCCCAAATTTATAAATGGCATGCCCATTTCCAATAACATTATTTTCCACTATTAAAAATGACTGCCCTAGAAGGGTTTAAAAGCTAATTTTCCATTTTTTTCACAAACTTTTGTCAAGAAATTATTTGTTCGTTATGCTGTGGTATAAAAAAAATAAAAACCAAAAAAGCGGATTTCTAGAAGCATAATTCTGAGTCTTATTATTAAAGTTTATTGGTACGCGCAATGTGTACAGGTGCAGGAGGCAGTTGATATCTTATTTGAAAGCTAAAATGATCTCCTCCCATTACAGAAAACCATTATTCGATAAGTGGACTAATTGGCGAAGTATAGTGGAATTAGCCCGAGCCCAATTTTTTTCGTATTTTCTACAGACCCTGATCTTGATCTGATGCTTGACAATCTGATCTGCTCTGATGTTTGCCCACCTTTAGTCTAAACACATAGCATTTATATGATAGAACCTAATCCATTTCTACGCATCAAGAAAAAATGCAGGATTTTGATTCAAAGTTTTTGAAAACAATAAATTATATATTTTCCTACGAGTTGTTCGGGGTGGGCAGAAAACTGATCGAGCGATTTTGTTTGAATTGCCGTTTTCCTCGCTGTATGTCATACTCAAACATCATTGCTATTCTTTTAGTTTTTCCCTTGTCTTTTTACTTATTTCTAAGGAAATGGCTTAAGCCAATATGCAAGAAACGGTGCCCCTGAAAAGCTGCTGTTGCTACCCCAAAAAGGTCGTCGTTTGGAATGAAATTCAAGAAGTACGTTCTGAGTAAAGAAATCCTATATGATATCGTTGTGCTTTTTATTTAAAAAAATCAGGTTGTTTTTTATAATCGTAAATTAGGTGTCTTTAAGTTTGTTGATCCCTTTCAAATTTGAATATTTCGGGGATAGGAGCCCTAAAACTGAAATCCACCGGGCAAGAAGCTACCATGACAAAAGAATTTAGGTGGTCAGGTTCCTTTAGACCACCCTGTACGTGTACACAAAAAAATAAATTTAAAGAACAAAAAATATATACAGCCAAAGCGACCACCTAAAATCGATAATCCACTCCTTTAAAAGGAGGCAAAACTACTAACAGTAGTGGAAGTAAATCTTTTGGCCAGCCGGCATTCTATCAAGTAAAAAACTTTCTCCTCTCTGCCCTGGGAAAGCAAGCACATAACCACCACAACAACAGCCTATTCCTAATTCAAGAAAAAGAGGAAAAATGGCGCTCCAACAAGACTGCTATAAAAGCATACACACACCCTTTTTTTGTCAGCCAGCCACAAATTGAATAAAGCCCATGGAAGTTTCTTTTGAAAGAGCACATAGTCGGCAAAAAGAGAGCAATACATGTGAATTTATCGGGATAAAAAATTGGATAAATTTTCAGGAGCGAAACATTGTGACAAACTGTGAAAAATCGTATTCTTTCTAATTATTTCTCCCTTTCCACTCGTCTCTCCGCCTAATATCGAGTGATCCGAAGCGTTCCTTCTGGGACGCTACTTAAGTATATCCTTCAGAGTCTCTAAATGTATGTGTGATCAAGAGTATTGCGGGGATTCACCGTGCAAGTTTTAGCACACATCTCTCACCCCTCAAACCTGGGGCTTGGAGGTTTAGGGTTGAGATGCGCAAACAAACATACCATAAATCACTCGAAAACACCTCGAAATCGTTAAAATGGTATGCATACCAGAGTTCCTATATGCGGTGGGCCACAGCAATCGAAACTACCTTCTAATCCTATCTTTTTTTAGCCTTTTCGGGGTATTCAAATACCCTCTATTAGTGCTTTACTTTAGGGGACCAAGGCAAAAAGTCAATTTCTTGTGTTTATACACTATGTTGTAGCCCAGGCGCAGAGCTATCTGCTAATTTAAAGTTATTCCTTATTTGCAATCACAAATTGTACAGTTGTACCTGATTATAAAACATTAAGAAAAAAAAACAGATAGTGCTGGTTTATTAAACTGTATTGGTTCTCTAATTTTTGCATACCGAAGCATGCATTTCTACTGTATTATGTAGTCCTGTTCGTGAGCTACGAGATAGTGTATAAAACACAAAAAATGATCCGAGAAAAAAAGAAGAATAACTCAGATTAAAGGATGGGATAGGTACCTTTTCCTAGTTTATCTTACAAAAACTCAAAATATCAGGCCAAAACACTTTGTTGGCTCCAAATTCGAGCTAAGTCACCAAAGCTACACCAAATAGGAGGTCAAATATGCAGAAAAGAGAAAATGGCCGCAATGGGGTCGAACTGGGGACCCAGGTTTAACGGCGTAACGCCTATCCACTCGGACCTCCCCGTTTTTGTGTAAATTGAAGATAAACAGCCAAAAGTTTCACACGAAAAGTACTAACGAACTCGGGGAAAGATACAGGCATAAAATAGCACAGGCAACTATTTATTTTTACAATTCACAATTATGATCATAATAATTTCACACGCCACTGCAACACTGCAGACACACTTTTGACAGTTGGCCAAGCAGGCACAAATTGAATGAAGTCCATAGAAGTCTTTTTCGTACACGGGGACATTTGTTTGTGGCCACGAGAAACACAACAAATATGAATAGAGCAGTATTGGCAAAATAGTGTGTGTAAACACCCGCCAGCTGTGGCTGCCTGATTAGTGCCGCTGGTCTTGCTCCCTATTCCTTCCTGCTGTTGGAGGGCTCTGTCTATGCCATTGTCGAAGGGGGCAAGAGAGCTTAAAAGCTTTTGCCAAAGCGAAACCAATTTTTTGGCTGGAATAATTTTTATAAATTATTGGATTGAAGGGTTTTGAGTAGTCTTTGAAGACTTTTGGTGGTCGAGGGCCAGAGTTGCTGTTTTGGTCACTAGATTTAGGAGTAGAAATTTGCTTTAGCTGTTGCTACTGCTTTTGCTGCGAAAAGAAGTAATTTATTCGTCTGGGAATTGGAATTTGGTGGGTGGTTTTAAAGAGAGAAAAGATCAAACTTGTCAAATTTGGGAAAATGGCCAAATAAAAGTCGAAAAATGACGCTGGTACCGTGAAACCAAAAAAGGTTATAAAAGCGGAGTGCATCGAAGATGTAAAAAATGATAAGAGAACTCATAAAAATGACAAGTAAAAATGGTAAAGAGACAATTCATGCTGGCTTTTTGAAATGATGTGTAAGGACTGCCCAGGCGCTAAAATTAGCAAATCCAGAATAATACCAGTTTGTCCCCAGAGGATACCCAAAACCCAGTTTCAATTTAAATCCACTTTTGTCTCGTAGGGTAAGCATCTTTTATATCGGCCCATGTGGGAAATTCTGCAATGTTGGTCATTATAATCCTCCTCTTTTTTCTTCAAAAATTCATATTCTTATTCATTATCTAAGTGTGGTTGTGTTGTGATTAGGCTTGGGAAAATTATCGCTCATAGTCTTTTTGAGATATTACCGGTAATATTACCGGTCAGCGGTCATAATCTGGTCAGACTCTTTTTCATTTGTCAAAATAAGTAGAGCCACAAAAAGAGCCTTTGTTAGCACATAACATTCAATCAACATTGTTAAACAACTCAAAATCCTCTTCATCTTCATAAGCCTCCTCTTCTCATCCACTTGCTCATCACTATCGTTTTTATCCATTGCTTGATCACTGGCAGTGTTTTGAACAAATGCACGTATTCTAACAACAAATTGTGCTTGATTAAGGTAGTCTTCAATGCTGTGTCCACATTCACTCTAAAATCTTTTTCTTATAAATATACCTGCTGCGTAGCTTAGTGTGGATCCCACCACGGGCACTCCAGTTCCTTTCTGTTGGCGTCAACTTCATTGCCTTCGATCGCGATTATTACAACGGCCAAAAAGAGAGCACTTTCCTAATTATCTTCACATCTGGCCAGCATTCTTCGCTTTCGCACAGAATCTTTGGAATAGACTAGCTTCTACCTTCAGTATTACATCTTTCAGTATTCGAGGCCTAAACAGCTGACCTCAAAGGATCTTCGTTGTCGGTAATAGAAGAAACCAAGTTCCCCATCTTGTTTTCATTGGAGGTTGAAGGATGGCCGAAGATCCTCACTGGTCGATTTGCACTTTAGATATTATGAGCTCCGGAGTCCATTTTCTTTAACTTAAACGTTAGCATCATCCTTAGAAATAAAATATTACCTGACGAATTTAGCCACTTGAACGCAATATTCGAGGCAATCGGCAATTTTTCTTTTCTCGCAAATTTCTTTTGCGTCCAGATTTACCATGCACGCTTTGCAGCTCTGGGACAGAATCCACTCGAAATTCTCGCCATTACTTCATCAAAGAATTTGCTTTGTCGTAATGTTAATGTCAATGCAGCATCGTGAACACAGTTAACATCTTAACATTAACTCTGACATTATCATCAACATTAATGCTAACATTAGTATTAAGTATGTGAACGGACGTTACCCAACAGAGGCTAAAGTCGCCTACATTGACAGATCGGACGACCTAGCTTGCTTTTATATGCTAAAAGTTTTAGCTGTGAAATATTACACAAAACTCAAGTATTAAAATGCAAATATCAAAAATTTTAATTATTGAAAAAATCAAGGTGGCCCGCGCAAATTCTATCGTTCAAAATTGCCAAGGATAGTATTGTGCTTGAGCACTTACGCAAGTGATAAGCGGAGAGAGAATAGACACACAACTGGCTTTAATCTTTATTCCACACAAAACTGAGCTAAACATGAGCTAAACACCGAGGTTTAGCTCATTAAAGGGAAATGGTAACCTACGATCGAAAAAAGGCGTGTACCAGGCAGGTCAATTGGTTCTCGTAATCTTTTTTCTGTAGTTTTTTTAAATTGTGTAAACACCCCTTTGCCAGTAAAAGTTACGAATAAAGGTGCTAAAAATTTTAAAAAAACTGCCCAAGAAGGATACGAGAATCAAAAACATGCCCGGTACGCGCCTTTTTCGTTTCAACCGGAGTATCATGTGCTTTTAAATACTAACGAGAGAGATAGCAGCAATTGAATCGCTGTGAGATTACGAATGATTCGAATGACATTATACAACATTTTCCTCTATAGTTTGATGCGGGTTCAGTTGACAAGAGATTTTCAAAAAAATTCTGGAGCTCTGGCTTCTTGACTTTCTTTGATGGCATTGGATAGAGCTTCAGGTAGAGGAAGTTGCTTCTTGTATTCCCCTGGAAGAACTTACATCGAAGCAAAACGCATCCGCCTGGAGGAGTACCTACATCGGGTTGTACGGTTTATGGTCAGCTGAACCACAATTCTGATCCATTCGAACCGCGCTCACCACACAATTTTGAGCAAGATAGTACAATTAGTTTTGCACTTTCTCTAGATATCCGGAAACTCAGGCAGTTCATCAGGACATGACCTTCTTAGAGGCAGTTACCCCTTTATGGGAGTACAACCTACAATATAGATTCTCCGAGATTTTCCAGATTTGTCTTTCAAGAAAATATGCCTATAACCAGTAGGCTCCGACAGGCTCAAAACAATACAGGGAGTACCGAGGCAAAAACAATACACAGCCTAAGATATAACCCTCTCAAGCTTCAAAAATGTACATATCATAGTCAAACATAAATCAACACACTATTGCTGCTGCATTGAAGTAAAAATAAAGAGAGTGCCTGCTGGCTGCAGACTGGCAAAACAAGACAAAAGCAAACGTAAAGGGCGTGGACTGAACATCCATTCATACTCCTTCTTTTGCTAGTCTGCCTTCTAGCAAACAGGACTGAGCCCTGCTCCACCACCATAAGTTGGGTTCTTGAAGAGCCACAAATTGGCTGAAAGCACACAACAACAACTAACCAAAACAATTTACTACGTTTTTGCCGCAAAAAATTCGATAAAAATGGGCGAAGCAGAAACGTGGCATATTTTTGGATGCTTTTTAGCGTAAAAGTGTAAAGGGCTTTACACAATACTCTCCTGTGTCTAGGTAATGAAATAGGAACACCATTACATGGCCTTCATAGCTTAGGGGAGGAGCCCACCTATGTGTGTGTGCGCGCATCTCAACCCCAAGTCTCCCTGCGCGCCCGCAAAGGGGCGCAGGGGGCGCAGGAGGTTTGCGATTGAGATAAACCAGTAGCGTCAAAAATTTAATGTTTCATAAAAGTATACATTGGGCCTAAGAAAATTGGACAGAGTGCCAACCCCCTTTTTCACCATTTACTAAAACTAATGATAGGATCGTCAAAAATAACTTTGTGGCTAACTTAGGAACTAAGTTAGCCACGAAGTATTGAAGAAAGCTATATAGTCAACGCTCGATAATCCTTCAGCCCTTCAAGTTGGAAATTTAGAGTGTTTGAGCACAGAAACCAACAATATGGATATTTTAGTTGGCGGCCGATAATTTTTGACCGAAACTCGGATTTTTGGCTTGTGGCTAAAGTTAATCCAATCTGGAGGCTATCTGGATAACTTCTTCATCATTTATACACCATTTTGTTAACTGGGATTAGGAATGAAGTCTCTAAATGAATTTTTGTTCAAAAACATTGTTCGGATTCAGCTGGTAGGTAAGTCTGTGCTAGCATCCCTAACCCTAGTGTCTTATGTTAAGATGCCGATATTTGAGACATAAATCACATCTAGATTTAAGTCTCAGTTATGTGCCCTTAAAGACGCCGTGTCTTATTTTCCCAGTGCTCCCGCACTAACTAAAAAAATTGGAGTTACAAGATGGATCCCAGCAATATTCTTGACTATACACGTTTCTAAGATCCTCTAATCACACCAGGGATTGCCAGCAAAAGATATAAGCTTTCAATGTGTATTACTTCCAAAAACGGCATAAAAGTATCCTAATTTGAAACCCATCCACTTCAGTACAAACCAATAAATACACGGGTTTGAAAAAAATCCTCGGACACAGACCCCGCAAACTCCAAACAGGTCATATAATTAAGCCTTCTAAAAATACCCAAAATCCAAGGACCCAATCAATGAGCTAATATCAAAAGGAACAGACAAAAACAAGGGATTGTCACCAGCCACAAACTCTTCCTTCAAGCCAAGCAGAAATTTGAGTGAAGAGGCAATTGGCCGAATGCCTGTTGGGGTGGGGACACCCCACAACTCTTCATTATACAGCTAGCTAGCGAGGCAAAGAAGGGAGGAGGCCCGGCAGGCATTGAGGACAGAGACAATAGCCGGCCACCAATGGCTTCCTGCCTGCGCACTGAGAGGATAGCAAAACTCCTTGAAGGAACTCCTACCAGGAATCACTGGAGTGGAATGGCTGCCTCTGTCCTTGGGTTGACCTCTTTAAGGGTGGGGTTGAAAAAAGGGATGGAGAAGGAAGGGGAATTATTGCACAATTAAGTGTGGGACGGGTATAAGCAAAAGCTCCTCATTAACATCTAATTACAAGTGCTAAACGAAAAATTTGCGGGTATACAGATTGGAACATGAAATTTGGCATATTCTTTGCTAATTTGTGGATAGATGGTAGGTAGATTGTATAAAACACAAAATATTTTACGCGTAATACCTAGATGGGTTTTACAACGTTTCAAAAAGTACATCACGTGTCCGGAGAACACCTCCACGCAGTTCTATTTCAGCTTTTAGGTATGAAAATAAAAAAAATCAACTTGGATCTCCTGATTGTTTGACCCGATTTTTGTCGCCCAAAACAAAATAAATAACAACTTGAACCTGAACACTTGTTGAGCGCTCATATAAAGGATAAAATTTCTCGATACAGACAATATGGTCAGCACAAAAGCATACAGTGACCAGCTGCAATTAACTTGAAGGGTTGAAAACAAACAAAGTAATAAATGAGTGAAAGAGTGAGTGAAAGCAGCTACCGACAAGTTTAGCCCAGCCCTACTTGAGGCTAATCGATTATGATGAGCTGCTGCCACTGCTGAGATGAGTGATGAACGCTGTCCCCTCCCCCCTGCTACCACCCCTCTCGCTAGGAGGAGAAGAACGGAAGTATTTGCTAGAGACTACTCGGTTAATGAGAGATGATTAGTCTTTCTGCTGCTACTTTTGTTTTACTTATTGCTTCTTCTACTACTCAAATTAGTTGGTGAGAGCTAGCTAGGTTGAGAAGTTGTAGTCGCCTCGACTAGACTCTATAATGCATTGACTTTGCCAAGCAGGGAACAGCTCAGAGAGTCAGTCCAAATGAATAGCTCAATTAATTTGCGGATATTTTCTTTGGATAAAAGGGTGTTGGCAAATGTGGAAGCCATTAACCCCTTTTTTCCCACGGGTATGAAAATTAACCTAAAATTTTCAAAAAAA
>JAKMXJ010014688.1:0-11215 GCA_029339935.1 Anguina tritici
AACTCGTGATCTTTGAACCTACTTGGCCGGTCTGAAACGGGTCGAGTAGCTCACGAGTTACTTTTGATCCAAAACTCTACTAATCGACCTGAATACGGCTCCTGATAGATGAAGGGAGGGATATTTTAGAGGAAATACGGTGAATGTTTTACATCGCTCTTAATCGCGTTTTCTTAATTCTCGTGAGCTCTATTCCTTCCGCTATTTTGAATTTGGTCGAACACCTGAAAATTTCGAGATCGGCTCAAAATATTGGGATATTTGGAGCGTTGAAAAATAATCAGCTATGGACTATAGGTATATACGGTACTAAACAAAGGCATTTACTCGGTGTGACATCCTAAAAGATGATTTGACCAAAATATTTTTGTTGTCTCGCTTACCATTTTTTATTAATGCGGCTTTTGAAACACCTTCCTGGTGATTCCAACAATTACACGTTAATACTGTTATTGTTATTTAAACCACATACATTTTGCCATATTCATCGAAAGCCCTGTCTTTTGGTAGAATAGGTTCCCTGCCATGTAATCGCTCCTTCTCAGCGACAGGATACTTCTGGCCCCTCTGCCTAATAAACAAGATGATGCAGCAGAGCAGGATGAGCAGCACAAGCACTATGATGAGAATCAGCAGTATCCAATACAATTTAGCTCTCTTGGGGGCTGTAATAATAAGGCTTGAACAGAAGAACAAGAAAGTACATATTTTTTAAAATAAGTCTACCCCAAGCCCTAAGTGGCCTTATATCGAGGAAGGCGTTATATAGAGCCTAGACTGCACTATAACGTATAACATTCGAAGTGTACAAAATAGAGATGCTTTTTGTTGGTACTAGCACCGAATCTCTCTTTTGGCAAGCAATCAACTGACTCAAGTTTAAAGGATTTTTGCGTAAAGCAAAATATATAAATATACATATATTCCATTGTTGTTTCTTTGTTCCACCAACAGGCCGAATCCACCGGGCTGATTTTTCGCATTCGTAAAAGGTTTCCAATTTTGTGGACAACTTAATCCCCCATTTCAAACTTGCCTATTTCAGCACCCAAATTTTATGGATGATGATGTACAGTAGCTCCCAAAAAATTGAGGAAAAATTCTGGATGTTTTTTTGAAATAAGATATCGTCACTAGTGACGGAAACAGGACGGGATCCCGTGCGGGATTCCGTCCCGCCCGCAGCGATTTTAGGCCAAAAATCCCGCAGCGGGATGCCGCCCGTAAGTTCTTTTCCGTCACTAATTCTTATAACTCAGGTTCTTTAAAAATGTAGCATTTTTTTAGCATTTTTTCTGCTCTTTGAGACTGTGTTGATGGTTTCTAAAAGTTAACATTCAAAATTTTTGAAACTTGTTGCATGTTTAGTGAGTAGTCCATTTCCAAGCACGTCCAAAAAATTGAGCACTCTACTTTCTACTGTAAAATCAATCATCGATCATTTTAATCCTTTATTAAAAATTCTTTTGTGTACTCTGTTATTTAGTATTATTTTTAAACAATGGCGAAGAAGCACTTGTGGAAAAATTTAAAAGAAGTGATTATCCGTGCAAAAGAAAGGGGTGACTCTGTCAGAGAAATCGCTGATCAGTTTTGTGTCTCTATCGGAACAGTTTCTCATGTTTTCAACCGTTCCAAGAATGCCAAGGCTCTCACAAGAATTCCAGGAAATGGATATTCGCGGAAACAACTGCCAGACAAGACCGAGCTCTACAAGCCAATCCAAGAAAGACTGCCGCTGATACTGCCAAGCCAATTTTCAATTTGGGGTGGAAATTAGCCGTCAAACTTCCAGTCGAATCTGGCAAAATGCCAATTTACTTTTTCGCCATCCTGCCATGAAAATGATTGATCTCAGAAAGAAACCGTCGTCATAGATTGCAATTTGCCAAGGATAATCTAACATGAACTTCTGCTGATTGGACCAAGGTGCAGTGGAGGGATGAATCAAAATGCAATCTCTTCTTGTCTGATGAAATCTATTATGTGCATCAACCACCAGGAAAGCTAATAATGTACGCTACCAAGTGCCAACTGCCAAAAACAGCAAGTTTGTAATGGTGTTGAGTCAATAAACTTGACTTTTAAGAAAAGATTTTGTTTGAATATTTCTAGGTTGTTTTTCTCGTGATATAATGGGTCCAATTGTTTGCGTTTAAGGTCTAATAAATGCTCCGATGTATCTTGGAATTCTCGAAATTGCCAAGTTGCCTAATGCCATTGATAAAATACCAGCTGGATGGATTTTTCAACAAGACAATGATCCAAAACATGCCTCCAACTTTCTAAAGAGGACCAAGCCGAATGCCAAGGAATCAATTGCCGGAATTGGTTCAAAGACAACAATAGCCGTTCTGCTATGGCCATGTCAAAGCCCTGACTTCAATCCTATGAAGAGTTTATGGGAACAGGTGGAGAGTCGCCTGGAGGGCCAGAAGTACAAGGAAGAAGTTGATCTAATAAATGCACTTGAAAGAATGGAAAGATGTTTCTATTCATCGCGTTATTAAGCTTATTGAATCAATGCCCAGCTGTTATCAGGACAAAAGGTTATGCTAACAAGCATTAGTTGTTACTCGTATTCTTCTTTAAATAAAGAGCTGATCTCATTGTCGAAAGTAGAGTACTCAATTTTTTGAACGAGCATAGAAATACACTACCCACTAAACATGCAAGTTTTGACAAGTTTGAAAGCTAATTTTTAAAATCCATCAACACAGTCTGAAAGAGCACAAAAATGCTACAAAAATGATTTTTGAAGACCCTGTGACAATATTGAAAACTTTTAAAAAATGGCGCTATTTAAAAAAGATTCACAAAAAGAAGTGTTCAATTTTTTTGGACGCTACTGTATTTTGTCTTAACAATCTTTTACATCTTTTTGGGGTTCGGGACCTTTTGCGGATATAAATTTGCGGACGTGACGCTCGAGGACGGAAAGTTGCGGATGGAAGATTTGCCGATGGAAGATTTGCGGATGAAAATTTGCGAACGAACATTTGTGGATGATCCTATGCGGATAGAAACGTGCGACTGCACTTTTGCAGCCGGAATATTTGCGGATTTTCGCGGAACTTTTGCGGACGATAATTTGCGGACCGCTTTTTGCAGAAGCATTTAGTAAGTTTACCTTTTTCATTTTAAGACTGTAATTAAGTAGTAGTTCGGAAGCAACGAATTGTCTTCAAATGTCACATCTAAAAATCACCGGAATACAAAATTATCGTCCGCAAAAGTTCCTCCGCAAAAAATAATCCGCAAAACGTCGTCCGCAGAAATCACATCTGCAAAAATAACATCTCCAAAAAGTCCGCAAACATTCAACCACAGAAGTAAGTCCGCAAATTTACATCCGCAAAAGGTCCCAACACCTTTTTTGGACTAAAATTGGTTATCTGCCTCGGTTAACAGCTGCTCTGGACACATTGCAATAGCTTTAAATGAACATTTCCCTCGATCAGAATAAAAAAAGAGCTTACAAACTCCAGTGGTTGTGATCTCATGAACTCGGGACTCTGTTTTCCTGACTCTGCCCTGTTCATCTGTCTGGATGGAAACCATCATCACATCATACTTGGTGCCTGGCACTAGTCCATCCACTTCCACCTCCAGACTCTTTCTTACTGGTTGCTTTTCCTGCCAGTCTGTGTCCTCACTCTCCTTGTATCTGACCACAAAAGAGTTGCCCACAGGGACCTGCTTGTCGGGGTCAAATTTCCCTGGTACAAAGGATACATTGAAGTGGTCGTCTCCAATGCCTTCTTGTTGAAGCTCAGGAGCGGCTGGATCAACTGCAAACACTACTACTAGATTGCAAGCAAATAGAATCAAAGCAAATATCAACATGCACTTCATTTTTAGTCAAAAATCAGGCAGATTAGCACTAAATTTCCCAGTCAACCAGCCAGCCACACAATCATAAATATGGGCGAAGTAGAATGGAGCAGAGAGGGTTGGCCTCCTCTTCTATGTATGTGTGTGCACATATATATATACTTTTGGAGCAGTCGGGAGGGAGAATCGCCTTTGCGTAGTAAGTGGGAGCTAGGCCAGCTAGCCACTAGGTCTGGCCAATGAAAAGAGGAGGAAAACAAAGCCTTGGACTCATAAACATTCATTCCCCGGCTTAGCCATCCTCTAGCTAGTGATATTGATGATGCAAAACAACATAACCCTCTTTTAGCCATTGCAAGGGCATTTGCATTTAGAAAAAGAATATGAGCTTCCTTGCATATCTTTAGCTTGATTAAATAAGGCAGGCTTGGCCTTTTGTCTCCACTGCCAGATGGGTCCAGTTAAGGGATTTAGGGCTGCTTGCTAATTTGTTTTTCTTTTTTAGATAGCCAATTTTTGTGTGATAGATGGTTGAAAACTAGTTAGGCATGGGAAAGCGTCTGTTTTTATCACTGAGTGAATTTTTTTTCTTTTCCTAACTTATTGGAGGAAATGGACTGAAATTTTAGAGGCGAAAGAGGACATATGCGTGTTTCCGGAATTTTTAATGTTTTTTACTATTATTAAATTTAATTTCTCCTAAGAGGATAGCTTCGAAAACTTTGAAGACTAAAAAAGTCACCATTTAATTGCATGGCCTCTGGAAGGGTTTTGGCATCAGCCGAATTGGGTGGGCCTTGGCCAGCTCTGGTATATGCATGCACTTTGAAGCGGTAGTCCGAGTCAAAATCTAGGTCATCCAGACG
The DNA here is from genome assembly GCA_029339935.1 of Anguina tritici. Classification (NCBI taxonomy): domain Eukaryota; kingdom Metazoa; phylum Nematoda; class Chromadorea; order Rhabditida; family Anguinidae; genus Anguina; species Anguina tritici. Next base: position 4,701 of record JAKMXJ010014688.1, read on the forward strand.
GAGCTCTGTCACTCCAATAGGCACTTCGTTTTCCTTTTCACAGGAGATAATCTAAAATAATTGTGGCTAAGCAATATTTAAGACTGTTTTAAGACAAAATGCATTCTACATCTCCTGTGGATTCCCTGGTTTTGCATTTCACAACTCCAAAACGTGTCAATTTGCCATTGGGGCTAAAGAATAATTTAATATTTAGAAACTAAGATACAGAAATTGATTGAGACTTACTTTCTAGGATCGTCCCACTTGAGCACAACAACTCCTCGTTCAGCTCCGTCTTTGTTGTTCATGGGGTAGGCTTGCAGGCCACGTACTTGGGTTGGTACTAAAAATTTTATAAAAATTATTGAAAACTATTCCACAGTTGACTTGTGGTTAACTATTTCATAGTTGACATGCGGTTAAGTATTTTAAAGCTGACTTGTGGTTAATAATCTTACAGTTGACTACAGATGAGCTATTTCGACGCTGTTGTACTATACCCGCCACCCAAATGAAATGTCTTCAAAAGTTTGTTTTAACGTCTACTAAGCAGTTATTATATGCTAAAAACGATAAAAAGAGGTCCTTTAAGACACTTTCCGAGAGAAAAGGTCGAGTTTTTGGAAAAAAAGTTCGCCCAAAAGTTGACTTTTTCTTTTGAGGGACCGAGGTAAACACCCCTTGAGGTAACTTACAATGTTTTTTTTCACTGGAACAAGGCTAAAAGAGCCTCTAATGCGCAATTTCTCAAGAGTATGGCTTGGATTAATCTCTAAGGTAAGCTTGTACGCGCATCTCAACCTTTAAGCCCCGGGCCCACAAACATACCTTAGACATAAATCACTCAAAATGACTCTAAATGCATAAAAATAGTATGCATACCAAAGTTCCTATATGCGGTGGGCCCCAGTATACAAAACGCTATTCATACTCTATCTTTCTTGGTCATTTTGAAGTTTAACTGAAATTATAGTAGTCTCTCTCGTATTTTGAATTGGCTACGGCTGTTGAGATAGAAAAATTTGGTCGAATTGAATTGATAAACTGGTTACAATCCAAAGTTATTATTTGTGTTGGAGGTGAAATGCGGAATGCGCCTTAAAGTATTATTGTGAACAAATATTACTGGTTACCTCCTTCCTTAGTCCTAAACGAGATCACATCCGAAGGAGCGCCCTCATTTTGGCCATTCATAACTGAGATCACAGCATAATTTAAAGAGTTTGGCTTGAGACCAGCAATAGTTCCAGAATTAGCAGCCGGGGCAAATATTGCACTTTTTCTGTTCAAGGCAGAGTTGGAAGAGAGGTGCCTTCTAACCAGTAACTTAGGGTATCTCCTTTGCCTGGCTTCTTTGACCTCTACCTCTTCATCTGGCTGCACATCCTCGTCGTCATACCAGTATGTTATTTTGTAGCCAGTAAAGTTGCCCTGCACCTTGCTCGGGTCTACTGCATCCCAGAAGAAGTCAGCAGTGGTTGCGGTGATGTCCTTAACGCGGAAGTTGGTAGGAGTAACACCTGAAATTCGTTTAATTTCGTTAGAAAAACAACTAAATAACTACCTGGGTCCCCTTCGCCTGTCCTGCCTTCCACGGTTTCCGGTGCAACCAATGACTCGCCCAGCTTGTTTTTAGCTCTGACCTGCACCTCATAAGGCTCCCAGGGGTGTCTGTCCCCTAAATCAATAGTCAATTTCTCGGCAAACGGGTCGTCTACTTGGACTGTTTTCCATTCACTATCATCTTTCTAAAGTTTGCATATGACAAATAAACAGGGATTTTCTATGCCATAAATTCAACTTACAGGTCTGTATTGTACTTGATAAGCAAAGTCTTCGTCATTCCACTCCTCCCTTGGCATGGCATTCCAATATACGATGAGATTGTCTGGCTGAGATCCCTCCACCCTCACTCCATTGGGGTTGCGTGTGGGTGCTTTTGGATCAGTGATACAGTCTCCTTTGACTTGTTGGGGAGCACTATCACCAATGCTGTTTCTGGCAATTATTTGGAAGACGTACTAAACACAATTGTTTGGCTTTATGTAAATCATTCTAAAAGACATACAGTGCCAAAAGGATGTAGTGGAATGGTAATAGATGCTTTGACTTTCCTCTCCGAGTCACTCACTGCTTCATAGTCAATGGCTCGGATGGAGGCGGGATGAGTCTTCCACCTGTATAGGTAAAACTTATGTATATTGTTTAGAATATGTAAAGTTTATATATCTTCCACCTGCCACTATCTTCCTCTGGATCAGCAATGTAGCGGACCCTGAAATTAGTCACTAAAATAATACAAAGTTCAAAAGAGTTAATGAAATATGATTTTTTAAAGAAAATATTAGTGTATTCATTATTATATATTCAGGTTGTTAAAGGGTGGTAGTAATGCAATTTATAGCGTAATATCCCAAACCTTAGAGTGAGATCCATATATGATTTTGCGATAATAAACTTTTGGATGGTAGCAGATCATTGAATGCAAGTAAATCTGTGAAACCCATTAACAAAATCCGTAAATCTTTGAGGTGGCTATCATACACTTCTTTTTGTAATCTTTTGATTGCTCTTTTCTGAAAAATGTGCACAATTTTGGCTGTCTTACAAGCACAATGTTTTTAACGCCAACTATAAAATTTCTATTATTAGAGCCGAACTTTAATCTAGCTTAAGCCTAGAGGAGTTTACTTTTGAATGGAGAATGAATAAAGAAAAAATCACACGTGTACTAAGAAGGAAAATAAGAAAGGGCGGGTAGTGAACCAATGTAAATATGAACTTGTGACATATGCTGTTGATAAAAAAGACAGCACAGCGTAGGGATCACCAAATTTGCCTCAGGCCAAGGATGCCATTTTCCAACGACCAGCTAAAGGATAACATTTTTTACCTAATGTAGACGAGTTTGAAAGATTGCAAATGTTTGATGAGAGTGATAAGGCAGTAATCTGATGGAGATTGGCGAGGAAGAAGACGAGCAATATGTTTTCATCCTCCTACACTAATTTGAAATTTTGTATGAATAGGTAGGTACACCTGTAAAAACAAGCTAAATTAACTGATAGAACTGTAAAGCACAGTGGTAAAGAAAAGTTCCAATACTTCCAAGAATTCTGAAGTTACTAAATTACCAAGAGAAGTAACTAAGGTGCGATAAACATTTTGATAGCATAAAAGTGTTTCATTCAGTTTCAATACAGTCAAACCTCTTAATTTTATTTACCTAAGCAATTTCCGGCTACGGTAAAATTCTTGTTAAGGAAACCTTTCTGTTATGTAACATTTAGGCAGGCCAAAATTTTCCCCTCTTCAATTAGGCGACTACGAGGGTCGACTGTATTTGTAACTCATCCAAAAATTTATTATTGCAAGACTATATATGAACCTTATTTAAAGGTTCGCGCGATTACGCTATGAGTTACACCCTTTCCCTCTAACAAAAATGATATTCAGGTGGGTGGATATAGTCTGAGATCACAGTTATCCTTGATCTACCTACTCGTATTCACACCGGCTGAGTAGGATCAAATTTCATGAGTAAATTTTGATCTATCGATCTGTATTCAGGCGCGAGTAATTTTTGATCTGACGCCTTTTATTAATTATTTGTACATATTTATAGTTTAACTTAATTTTTTAATTATTTACTTGTGCTACAGACTCTATGGATAAAGTTTTGTGAAAAATTGATTCTACCGATCGGAATATAGTTGTATGGAGTGACCGAAAAATTCCCGTCCTTATTCGAAGGCTTTTAGTGATTAATCATTTGTCAAAAAAATATTCCAAATAGACTTTTTTGTAGCCAGTATTGACCTATGGCCTCTTGGAGCAAAGGGATGCACCCTTAAATTTGAATAAACGAGGAAAACTTTGATTTTGGTCATGTTTTGGCTAAATTGGTTTATTTCAAGAGGCAATAGGTCAACACTCTGATGCTCAAAAAATATTCTGTTATAAGGGTTTTGTAGCTCTTTATCTGAGCTACAACATAGTGCTAAGCTGCTGTTACAAGACTTATCATTTAATCTAGTTTTTGACCAGTTGAAGTGATGAAAATGCCTGCTTACTTTTCCAAATGACCTCTAAAGTATTTGGAGATAGATGGTTATCAACCTTAGATAATTAAGTTAATTTATATGTATCAAACGAAAGAGGAAAAGCAACACTGCAAAACAGTGTATTTGAGATATTTTTGACAAATCATTAATAATTGAAAGTTTCTCCGAAAAAGGGACAGGAAGTTTTCCGGCATCTGTTAAGTTGCACTAAAGTATGCAAAAATAATTCATAAAACGCGTCAGATCAAAAATTGCTCCGATCATAAATTACTCACGCCTGAATACAGATCGATAGATCAAGAGTTACTCGTGATCCAAAACTCTATCTTTCTGACATTCAGGCTTGCGAGTAGATCAAGGATAACTCGTGATCTTAGACTCTATCTACCTACCTGGATATGGCCCCAGCTTGTCAGGTATCTGAACCAAAATCAACTGTAAAATAGTTAAACTTGAGTATGTCTGAAATGGTTGATTAGTGGTTGAATATACAATAATTAGCTTAGCTTCAATAGTTAGCTTCAGCTTTATGACGAGTACTATTGAAGCACAGCTTAAAACGTATATATCGTAATTTCGTTAGTAATTATGTGCCTAAAAATCAAAAACCCTGCTTTTAACCCACCAGAATTCCTTGACCGGTACAGTGCTTCCGGCTGGTTCTAGATGTTCAAACTGAATTGTAGCACTGTTGCCCAGAGGATCACAACGAGAAATAAAGGCAGAGTAGACAGGCATTGGAACGTCTTCAACAAGCACAACTCAGTTTCGAATGCTCCAATCGTATTTATGCCACTTACCTTCAATGCTGATATAAACAGTCTTGCTGGCAGCATCCAGTTTGGTGGAAGCTATGCAGGAGTAGCTTCCCGAGTCAAGCTGTGTTGGATTGACTACAAGGAGGGTGTTGTCTGGCAGGACTTGGTAATTGTCTCTGTCCAGCTGCTTTTCTGCCACAGATCTCCCATTGATTGTCCTCAATATAATAATACATTTACTGGAGCTTTAAAATCTTTTAAAAATAGTCTTACCACTCATATTTGACTTCCAAATTTTCGTCGTGCTTAGATTCACAAGGCAAATGCAGTGGTAAACCAGCCTGTTTCTCCAGTTTAGACTCGGCAAAAGGTTCTAATGATGTTGGCTCTAAGCAACGCGAATTTTTTAATTTATACATTTACAAATAGAAAAATGCAAACACCCACTTCTAACCAATAACTTGACAGTGCCAGACGCAGTTCCATACTTGTTGGCTCCTGTGCACTTGTATTCGCCCTCATAACTTGACTTTACTTCTAAATTTTTTGAGCGCATATTATCACTTCTTCATTTAGATTTTTTAAGAGGGCAGTTTACTTGGCTTGTAAATTTTGGATTGGATTTCGAGTTTTTACTCCTATTTTGCAATAAATCATAAACCAAGTGGATGGGGGGAGAGTGGTGGTATGTTAGGTGGCGTAAAGTATAGAAGCATTCAAAAATCATTAAGATAGAAAATATTTAACTAATAACTTGATTAAAAATATCTTTTGACTATGTCAATCTCATAAAATATATAGTTACATGACCGCTCAAATAAAACTGGGATTCAGAGCTGTGTTTTTAGTCTGTGTTATTAGTCCGGTTATTTGCCTGATTGTGGACTTATAAAAAATTATTTTTGCATGAAATAATCTCTTTTATGCAACCAACCTTCAAAGATCAACCAGCCAACTCCAAATTGGTCAACACTGGAGCGGTAATCCACGCCTTGCAGCACAGGACTACGATTATTATTGAGCCTTCAATTTTGCAGTTTTTAGGCTAAATTACCTGTCCCAAGTAACATTTGCCAGAGGAGATGCAAAGAATTTGCAGGACATAGTAAAGGGTTTTCCCTCGATTGCTTCTGTCACATCTGGTTCCTCGAGTAGTTTGGGTTGAAAGGCTGCAGTGATTAAAAATTAGCGGAAACCAAAATCGATTTTGATAAAAAAAATACCAAGTAGGTTGAGGTAGAAGTTGGTCCAGAGGTAGCCATGCTTGTTCTCCGACTTGCACTGGTAGACAGCGTTGTCGCCCTGTCCATTCAGCCCCTTCTTCACATCATAAATAGTCAGTCTGGAGCCCTCGATCACCCAGTTCTCTCCTTGCCTTGGTTTTTGCATTTCTGAATGTATCAATATTATCATCAGTTTAAAAGACTGTAAAGTTCCTCACCAACTCCATTCTTATAGAAGGTGACGACTGGAGCGGGGTTTCCACTTGTCTTAACAATGTTTGATAAACAAGCTTTTGTGCTTATAAAAAAGTTACCTTGCAGTCAAACACCACTGTCTCCCCCTCACTGGTGTTGGTGTGGGCTGGTGGATTGTCGTGCCAATAGGGAGCCGCTAAATTGATTTAATTTAACACGCCAAGGCATGACAGTGAGACCGGCTGATTCTGGTGCGAAATTTCACGGAGAATCCTAATCTGCAAGCCGTTTTT
>JAKMXJ010014695.1:0-12473 GCA_029339935.1 Anguina tritici
AAAGAATAACGAGACTTTTCCTATGTGGCAATGTCCAGCAAGGAAGTGTCGGAAAGAGAATAAATATATTGAAAGTACCAAGAAATTTGCTTAAAAATCAAAAAACTCGAGGTGTGATGTCACCTAGAGAAGTACCGAATTTTCAATGTTGGCAACGGATACAACCCTTTAAAGTTGGTAGCAGTAAATATTCAAACACTTACAAGGTCTCCACTCCTTCATAGTATCAAATATGCAAATGCTGCATAGGAAGCAAAAGACAGCATGTGTAAACAGGTACACCCACATGGTCTTACTGAATCCATTTACCCTAAGTCTACTCTTTTTAAAGAAGCCGCAGTAAATAAGATGAGACATGAAGAGAGTAGCTGTCACTTGAGAAATCCATGAAATGACGGTTTCAACAAAGTTCAAGTAAGTTAAATAAGGTCGTGGTGCAGCCGGCGACATATTAAACCGGTCTTGAATACGGTCAAACTTGGAGTTAACAAAGCCTTTAATAGCAGCACAATTATGACTTGTTACTGCGGCAAATTCTAAATGAAGCGAGAACCAAACTCCAAGACAATTTATAAATATTTTTCAATGTTGTTTGTGAGAAAATGTTTTCTTCAATTAGCCAACTACACGAAAAAGTATTTTGGTAGGTGTCACAGCCGTTCCCACGCCATTGTCAGAGCCAGAAATAATAATTAAATCGTTTAGCAAATGCTTAGCACAAAAAGTTGTTGTCCGCTCAGTTTTTACTAAACTATTTTCAAAGCAGTGGTAAACAAGGGTTTTTGCTAAAGTTGTTAGAATGCTTGGGTGGTGAGTTTTGGATTAGGCATGAGAAGATTAAGTGCTCACAGAACCGCCAACTTTTTTCAATAACCTCTTAAAATATACTTCAAAGTTATTTTGCAAAGTTTTATATCCGACAACCCTAGCTTCTTTTGGTTGGAATGGGCAAAAAAGAGTCTCTAAATACATGTATGCTCAAGAGTATTGCTGGGATACATCCCGCAGGTAAGTTGTACGCGCATCTCTAACCGGCTAACTTCTTTTTTTATGAGACTGCTGAAGCTGCGGCTGGAGGAAGAAACGCCGGATTTCTCCGAAGCTGAAGGAATCTGCGGCTAGGAAAGGTTGCAAGAAGACTCATCTGTCTGGACTGGACAAGGTTGAGGCTCGCTGTTCGACTGACCCAACTGGAGCAAACACCTGAGAATAGCTTTATTGATCGACGGAATAGAAGGGCGAATTGGAGGTGCGATGAATCGGAACAGTAAAGACGGCTTGGAATCTTGCAGCCTCGGTGCTGGGCGTATCTGAATATTACTAAAAGCAACACCCACTGAGGAGTTCCGACCCAGGACACTAGAAGTATCAGACTGGTTAACTTGGGGATTTTCGACGGCTAAGGCCCAAAGAATTGGGTGGCAAAGTTTTTTTTGACACCCTCAGTACTTAATATGCATTTTTGATCCTTCAATCTTGTTGCATCCTTGACGCAAGAAAATTGAAGCACGCCTGTCCCCTGCATGCCGTAATTTCTCTTTCACAGGCATACAGGGGAAGATCGAAATCTTTCTTTTTAGTTTAAAGGCCCCGGCGTCTGCATCTCTGGCCTACAGTCTCTTACTGTAGGCCAGGGAGGCAGCTGCCCAGCACCATTCTGCTTGTCAGTGTGTAGTTTTTCTTTGTAATAGTGAATAAAGTTTTTAGCAGGAAATCTGCTTATTGATTATTCAGCTGTTAAAGAACAGCCATATTTCTACGCCGAAAGGCTATTCTAAGAAGCCTACCCCGGGCCCTATTCCGTGAGTCCAGCGCAAGGACCAGTAAAACTGTTGCGGAGGACCGACGTCCAGACCAGCGCCGCAATAATCTACAAAAAGTTATTGCTGCCCTAAAAGAAATTTTAAACCACTTTTATACGTTCTTTTATTGGTACTTATCCTTTATCCGGACCTCACTTAGGAACAAACAATAACAATGTTTGTTCATCGGTGACATCGGGTAACGCCTCAAATCTTTTAAATAATAGTTTTCGGTACATATTGATCAGTACCTACGTTTTTCCTAATCTACCTCCAATTGATATTTTTGACCAAAATTGACTTTTGGCCTTGCCCCCCAAGGTAAACACCTTATTTATAGGTGCTTAACACGTGGAAGGTCATGCGTAACAATTGCCTCTGCTGACCCAGAATCGCACGCCGAGCACGATGGTGCTTCTAATTTTTGACAGATTCTATAGAAATAATTATAAAAATACCTTTCAAAAGTGGTCAAAAAGCAGACTGCTAATGCATGGCTTTTGAAACTATTATGAGTGCTAGTCGTTGGAACATACACTGAATTCGTACGTATGATGCACCAAAATGATGGGCGTGAACAGTGCTATCTATTGAGCACAAGCACTCTAGGGTAAGCCAGAAAATATATGAGCGTGGACATAGAAATATTGGCGCTACTGTTGGAAGAAGAGAAGCAGGCACTGGAAGTGGAAGGAAAGACCCGGAAGAACCGAAATATCTGTGTGAGAGCCATTCTACTGTTGTGACTGTACCTAGTCACCGCGTGTTTGTAGTGGTAAAATAGAAAAAAACCCGTCCACTTGTGCTAGTTTGGAAGGTGCATGCACACCGGGTTTAGGACTTTTTTTCCGTTGGGACATTTTTCTCTTGGGACTTTTTCCACTAGACATTTTTCCATCAAATAAAAAACAGCAAAAACCTCAAAAAATTGGCCCGATAGTGCCCAGAGGCACATGGTTGGAGTGGGTGTTGCTCGCTTCGTTCGCAAAGGCACCACAATGCCCTCTGACTGCATTGGATATGGTATAAAGGAAAAAAAAATGGCGACGGAAAAATGTCCTGGCCCCTGAACACCAGATCAAACCAACTTTACTATTTCCTTACAAATCACTGCTTAAGCTTTATTTTTTCTGATTAATACACAATAAATGAGACAAGGGACACTAATTTACAATTTTTAAAGCTGACTATTTTAAAGCACTCTTCACAAAATTTTAAATACAAAGAAATCAAGGCACTACCAGCTATATTTTTGCTTGCAATCGCTACAAAAAAGAAGAAGTACAAAAAAGTTGGAAGTCAGGATAATCTGGAAGATAGCATAAAAACATCAGGAATAATAAAAAGTAGGGAAAACCGAATGGTTACACATCTTCTTACCGGCAAGCTAAAACAGCCTAACTCACTCATACTGAATAAAAAAAGTGGTACAAAATACTATGGAGACGAATCGCTGTCCTAAAAGCCTAGCACCACATCTAGAAGTCAACAATCTCTACTATTCCTTATGCAGTTGTGGAATATTTAAGCTTTTTTAAGAGTCGGAATATAAAAAAGGTAGTGATAAGGCACTTGGAAAACTTTAAAGGAAGACAATAATAACAAGAATGAATCCTAGCTTGGTCTAGACAACTCGAATCTATTTTTTAAAAGGTCTGAAACTTCTCAAACAAAAGCATCCATTGGCCTGTTGGACGGCTGGAATCCGTTGATGTTGGCGAAACCATGTCCCGGGTTGTCAGATTCCAGGATGGAGTCTATGTTTTCAAACCAGTCCATGTCCTGAAAAGCGACGTGCAAAGGTTGGGGGATTTTTGAGGTTCCGTATTTCCAGCTGCTGATTTCTAAGAGCTAAGATTTCTACCGTGTTTCCTCTAATAAGCCAGACGCCCGGCTTAGTTTTCAACCTCCAATTTTTAGTAAATCTCGAGACTTTTGGGTGCGCAACCAAAATCAAAATAGTGGAATTCGTAGAGCTTGTGGCAGTTTAGAAAACGCTAAAAGAGAACAGCACGAAAAAAATTTGCGGCTCTGATATAAAAAACGTTAATGTTGAGGGGGGCTTATTGGAGAGGGGAGGGGCCTCCTATTAGAGGAAATAGGGTAATTGAGTTGCCGCATCTTTTGTCTAGAACTCCGCTGCTTTTTCGTACTTTTGTTTTTTTCTGGTCAATTTTGGCACAAGCATCTTTTTTATTGTCGAATTTCGCTAACCGGTCACTCAAAGGCCGATTTAGTTGGCTAATTTGGTTTGTCTGATTTAGTTTGGTCACCCCACTAACCCGTAACCCTTAAAGGTCACCAGTCTCAGGTCACAGTCTTCAAGGGGCCTTCAAGGTCGGCCTTCAGAGGTGAAAGGCTACCGGAGTGACCAAACCAAATTGGCCAACCAAATCGGCCTTGGGGTGACGGGCTAGCGAGATTCGACTGCACCAGCGTGTGGCCCTAAATCTCAGCTTTCCAACAAGCTATTAAGATCTAGTAAGTTATTTTGAAAGTGTCGAGATAAAGAGCTTGCAACAGGGCAAATCCAATACTCTCCTCATTTTTGAAATTTTGTATCTGAGGGAGCGGAGAGAGAGAGTGAAAGAGACACGACTTCATACTTTCTTTATTCAGACACAAACTGATTTAACAGACGAAAATACTGCCATATATGCTAGCAGACGTCTCGACAGAGGAACAATTCGTGTCGAGACAACAGCATTTCAAACGGTACACAACATGAAATCACTTATTACAGCTTGATGACTTGTTCCAAGGCTGAGGTTCAGGGCTACACGCTGGTGTAAAAACGTAAGCACGATCATGCCAAAGTTGACGAGGAAAAACGAAAGCATGAAAAGCGTGAAAAAGGGTGGTCGCTTAGCTACATTCAAGGTTTAATATTTTGAGAAAGGCACCTTCAAAAAAGTTACCTGATCATTAGTATCAAACAGTCCTGTGTTCGAGTTCTGCTGATTATAGACACTGTCCATCTGTTGGCTTTTTCCTGCATTATTTGGTTCATTGCCAAAACTGGTGGTGGAGCACACAGATGACGAGGAAAAGCCTTCGTCTCTGCTTTGTTGTCCGTCCACAGACGAGTTTTGAATGGATTGTGGAGGGATGATGTCCATAGAGTCTGGATGGTGATGGTGGTGATGCTGGTGTCCATGGCTGGAGGAATTGCTGCTGGAAGGTTGTGCTTGCTGGTGGAATTGGCTCATTTGTGGGTTGTGAACGTGATGATGCTGATGAGAGGCAAAATTGTGGGGGTTGGGTGTGTTCATTGGGTTGTATTGCTGCTGCTGTTGTTGTTCTAAATGCTGACTCATGTCGCTATAATCGGCAAAATTGGTCACATTTTCAAAAGCATTGCTCCCAAAATGAGTGTCTAAACAAAAGTCTGATGTATCCTCGTCGGATACCAAGAAGTTGACTAGCTCGTCGGAAGTGTAGCCAAGGCTGTAGTCATTGGAGGAGGGGGTGGCGTCGACTAAACCAAGGAGACTTTTCTCTTGGTCGTCTCGCAGCACGTCCATCAGATCATCAAAGGCGTGGTTTTTGATGTAGTCGAAGGTGGCGCCACTTTTGGAAAAGGACTGCAGACTGGCATGCTCACTGGCACTGGCCTTGTTGAAGCAGTTGATGTCCAGGGAAGTGGAGGTGACCACTGACTGGTTGGCGGGATCAGAAGGCTGAAAATAGTGCAGCTTTATTTTGTGTGTCTTGGGATACACTTCAGCCACTATGTCAAGTACTTTTTTGATTTTCTGAATATTTAGTTTTGACTCTTAAAGTATAGGGTGACGCATGGTGAACGGATAAGTGATTTTTGGCCATCACTCATTTTCCCACATTTCGATGATACCTTTTTAAGAAAGAGGAGACTATAGGCTATGGAATGGAACCAAACATGCATAGTTGTCTCAATTTTATCGCTGAAGATTGCGACATTTTTAAAAAAATCACCCTTTTTAAAATGCATTATTTTCCTGAAGGGAAAACAAAATGCGTTGAATGGTTAATAGATGAGGGCAGAAGCGTCGCCAGCTTCCAGAGAGATGAAGAAGGTAGTGGGGCCGAGATGACTGCGCCAAATGCAAATCGGATCAAGGAATGGTGTGCAAGATTTCAGGAGGACGATCTGACGAGCAAGAAAAGAGGTTGGAGGAACGGAGGTTTTTTACATTTCTTTTGTTCTTTTGGATTGGTTTCTTCATCCATTTCAGTATGTGCGCCTGAGAAGACAGCTGACGCGGGGCAATCCTTCCGCGTCTTGCCTATGAATCGATGCCTATGGACTCGAACACTGCATGGCTGTGAATGGAAGAAGCGCAGAACAAGAATATGCTGAATAGAATATGAAGATATTGATGTTTCGTTGAATTTTTCGAGTGACCCCAATAAAATTTTAAGGCATGTTTGGTTCCATTGCCTATAGTCTTGTCTTTCTTTAAAGAACTCTCGTAGGAATGTCGGTAAATAAAAAAGTCATTGCCAAAAGTCACTCATCCATTTATAATATGGCAGCTTAGCTTCTTAGCTGCAATGCTAATTATGCTTAAACTGTTAAGGGACCCAAGCTCTTTCTATTAATGGCAATTTGGAAGGTTTGAAAGGAGTGGGGGACCATTTGATCCCTCCAACAATTTTTTGGATTCTTTTTTCATATTTGCATTAAACATTTAATTTTGGTATCATGTAAAACATGAATTAGGAAATCCCGATCAATATTTGACTCTTTGTCTTGGTCCCCCAGGTCTATGGGTTACCAAGGAAGCTAAAAAAGATAGTAAATTTGTTTTAAACCCAAAAAACCACCTCAACACTCGGTATCAAATCGGAACAACAGGCCAACTGAGCCATAGTCTCAGCGCCGTAAGTAGTGGGAGTAGTAGTCAGGTGGAAGTTGTAGAACTGAGGCATGATCTGCATGGCTGTCGGCTCAGCTCCTGTGGAATCCACCTGCCTTTTCCTTCTCATTTTTTTAGACTTTGCAGTCTCATCTCCTTCCGGTCCACCCTCTTTCTCATTTTTCAAAATCTTGCGTTGGACGGACTTCGGAGAGAAGATCTCTGCTGAATTTTGTGCACTATTGCTGGTATCCAATGGCTTGTTGCTCGCATTTTTGAGCACTGTTCGAAAGATTTCATCCATGTCTACAGAGGAGGCACTGGAAGTGTCTAGCATGGCGCAATTACTGCCTCGCTTGTTGATCAAATTCTTTTTTCTGATGCAAGTGTCGTCGGACGTTTTGGAAATAGGGCTGACTCTTTGGCCCGAAGTCGACTGGCTTCTGGGATGCCAGATTGATCTAAGTAGGGTCAAATAAAGTCCTTGGACAAATTTTGAGCTCTTTTCTAATAACAACATTTATTTCATATAAAAAATCCAAAAATACAATTTTGTAGCACAAATTTTCCTCTTTCGACTGGTGTATAACAAGTTATATGGATTGGTTTAGAATGATCAGCATTTGGCTCCAAACACATGCAATGTCATTTTGAGAAGTTGACATCTATTCATCACTTTAACTGGTCAAAACTTCCATTGAGTTTTGAGCGCAGTAACAAAATGTTAGGTACTGATCAAGGGCTACAAAAAAGACTTTACAAAACAATTTTTGAGTTTGAGAGTGTTGATATATGGCCTTTTGAAGAAAAGAAATCCCATTAAAAAATGAGCAAAATACAAGTTTTTCTCACTTTTTCGAATTTCTTTTCTTCAAAAGGCCATATCTCAACACTCTCAACCTCAAAAATTGATCTGTAAAGTGTTTTTTGTAGCCCTTGATCAGCGCTACAATATAATCCTAACATTTTGTTACTGCGCTCAAAACTCAAAGGAAGTTTTGACCAGTTAAAGTGATGAATAGATGTCAACTTCTCAAAATGACCTTGCATGTGTTTGGAGTCAAATTCAGATTACTCGAAAAGAATCTACATAACTCTTATGCACCATTCGAAAGAGGAAGACTTGTGCTACAAAACTATATTTTTGGATTTTTTATATGAAATAAATTTGGTTATTATAAAAGAGCTCAAATGTTGTCCAGGAACTCTTGGTACACCAGTTAGAAGATGCCTAAAAAGCACCAAAAAGTATGTCGAAAACACATTACCACTGAGAGGTTATTAAACTTCAGAAGAGGGTGCTATTAGAAGAAAAATCTACTGCTTTGTTGACTCTTTGGACATCGAGCAACAAATGTCATCAAAGGAGTCTTTTTACAGAATATAGAAATTTGGAAATCACTTTTTATAACCCATAATTCTCCAAAAAATCGCAGCTCTTCAAAACTTGAAAAAAGGTTCACTTTTGCGTCCCACAAAATTTTTCCTTTCAATTCAAAAACTCCTTTAATCAGTATGGTAAAAACCAGCACTAGACTTTAAATGGCTTCTAGTTTTCACAGGTGCTCAAATTTGCGAAAATATGCTCCATGTTTGTAGAGGAGATCCAGGGCTACATTTTTGGCATATGACTCGTTATCAGATACCATCAACTCCCGGCTATGCGCCACTCCAGTTAACCGCCATGCTGTGGCCGGTCCTCAGGGGATGGCGAGTAACCAAAAGTTGACAGTATACAAGATATGTGGTTATGTCTTATGTCATTTCGTCTGATCTGTAATCGAATTTTTTGAGGAAATCTGATGCTGTTTGCCTCTGTTTACTTTTCGATTTTAGGCCGAATAGTACTATAGAGAATAGATGTGGCACTATTTTCTACAGTCAATTTTCGGTTATCTGCCATCCCTGGGGACCGGCCACAGTGTGGCGGATAACCCTGGGTGGCGGTTAACGGGAGGGGCGGATAACCCGGAGTTGACTGTTCTACGGGGTTTTTTTGCCTTGGCCCCCTGTTGTTTTTTTACATCTCTGTGTTTGAGCAAATGTCGAGAATTTATACTTGTTGCGTTGATGTGTTTTCGACAAGTTCAGAAAAATGTAAAATAACAACAGGGGCACAAAGGTAAGCCTAAGCCTAGTAGTGGAATAGGGCCGGAAACGTGCCAAAAGTTAAAAAAATGGAAGATTTCGGCAGGTGATGACCTCAAGCAAAATCGACCTTTCCCTCTGTAAAATCCTTTGACCGGAAGGTTTACCACTGAGCTACGCAAACAAAAGTGAAAAAACAAAGCGAACCTTTTTTCACGGGTTGAAAAGCTGTGAAAATAGAGATACAGTCAAGTCTCGAGATTATCAGTAAGACTATCAGTTCGTGATACTTGTGATTCGTGAAAATTTCGATTCGTGACCATTTTGTTCCGGACTTTCTAAAAATCAAGCGAGCCTAACTGACGTCGGCCTACCCTGCCTAAGCCTAAGTTTGGGACGGGGATCAAGCGAGCCTAATTGGGTCGGCCTACTGTCCCTGGGCCACTAAAATTTTAATTCGCAAATCGATGGTCAAGAATCGATGATAACGAATCAAAAGTGTTACGAACTGATGCTTTAAGACTTTTGCGACCCCCTCAAGTTTGACCACAGCTGAGCCCGTGGATTTTTTACCCCAATTTTTGAAGTATTTTATATTGATGTCGGTATTCCAAAAAGATATCTAGGATTCCGAATATGCCATTTGTTTCTACGAAAAATAGCAATTTGGTCTCTAAAAAGGCAAAGCCTCGATTTAACAACACCCTGTTTTTGAAAAGGAGTAGATAGGCCCAGCTGTGACCCAAGTGTGGTTGAATCGAAACATGGCTGTATCTGTAAAACCTCTACAACGCAACATTTTTCTCTCATTATAGATCAATTGTGTGTTTCACGGCACATGTCTACAGGGAGAAAGGTGCACGCATGTATAAAAAGTCTTTGCAAAAACCCACTTTGGTCCGTTCACAGCCTTTTTCTTGGCCTTGGCAGCAGTCAACACGCTCAAATTAGTGCTACTAGAATATGCTTGTTTCTTTTGAGCATCTTTAGAGGATAAGTCTTCCAGGATCATCAATTCATCATTGTTGTTTGGCACTGAAGGATGACCACATTCCACTGGCTGTTGCTGCTCATGAATCCTGTTTTCAGCAGTTGTAAGGAATGCTTCTTCCCTGTTGCTTGCGTCCATCAACTCATGAGTCCTCTCCAACTGGTACCTTCTCAACAGCTGGACAATAAGCAGAGCAGTCCTGGAGTCTTGCTTGATGAGGCGGACAATGTCGGTTACAGCCTGGTCTATGTGCAACTCTTCTTGCAGCTTCTGCTCTGTGCATACCAGCTGCTTGTGATCGGCTATTTGGGTCTAAAAATGAGGTGGTTGTCATTGAAAATCTCAACGCCAGCTGAAAAAATGTTTGCCTGCAACTGTTGTTGCTGGGTCTTGTGCTGCAGAATATTCTGTACAAGATTGCTCCTCAGAGCTTTAGTGTCCAGTTGGTTCAGCCAGAACTCCGCCTGGGTCTGCTGCCGACCAGTGGCATCACAGCGCACCTGAAAATAGATTAGTTACACCTCGTTTTTCTCTCTCTCTCTCTCTCTCTCTCAATAACTCGCTCTACCTGCGCCTTCTTAGCCATCCAAATCATCTGCTGTTGCTGGCGTAAGTGCTGCTGAGACTTGCTCAGCTCTTTTTGCAATTCGTGAATCCTCTTCTGCTGGTATCTTAGGGTCTCTTCATGGATGGAAAGTGTGTTAGCACTCAATAAAGAGTTGGCATCCGACGGGTCGATTTGCAGTGGTTTGGGAGGTTGAGCTATCTCCACCTCTAAATCATTGCCCTGCTGTTCCAACATTATTGGGGATGATGTGGATGAGAATTCCTGTTCCATAAATTGTTGCTGAGGTTGATTTGAAGCACAGGTAGCGGAGTTGCACGCAGGAGATGCGAAGCTGTGCCTCCTCTTCGAAATATTCTCGTTGGTTGCGGGATAGTACTGAACATGTTGGTGGTCCTGAGCCAGGTTGGGCTGGAAGTTTTGAGCTTCTCTGCTGCTGCTACAGCTGCTGCTGCCGCTACAATTGCAGGTTGTGCTGTTGTTGAAGTGTGGTTGTTGTTGTTGTTGACATGGAGACGGGAAAGTCTTGTTTCGACCGTAGAACTGGCTGGAATTTTGTGCGAAAGAGCCATCAGGGAGCTGATTGCAAGCAAATGCGTTGACATTGTTGTTGGCATTGCAGGCACTGGGTGTTTTGCGAGCAAATTTGAGTGGGGTTAGCGAGGAAGCCACCGAGCTCACAGGTGCTGTTAGGTGACCATTGTTGGCGGTGGATTGTTGTGGGGATGAGGAGGACTCAGCCAATGTGAACTGCAATTGGGAGAAGAGTTTATGGTTTGATGTACTTCGATATAGTCTACGCCCGACATATCGCAACCCCCGATATAGTAGTTTTATGGTCTTTTTATGGTCCCGTTAAAGCAAAATACCCTCGGTATAGTGTAAATGGAATCTCTTCCAAGTGGGTGGCATGTATCTTTTAGCGTTGTACCGCTAAGACCGGAAAGCACACAGGGACGACCGCTAACTTCACTTCTGCGTCTGTCGCTAGGGCGATCGCTAAGACATTAGGCTACTTCAAACCATATAATTCCAAAGTTCATCTAGATTTGTCTAGTTCTTTAGCGGTCGTCTTAACGACAGACGTAGCGGTGAAGTTAGCGGTTGGTTGCGAAACTCTCGACACAGTGTACCCTAAAAAATTTTGCGGGAGAAACCCTCGATATAGCGTGCTCTCGATATAGTGTAACCCTTGACAAAGCAGGTCAGGTCCCCAGGGGCTACACTACATCAAGAAGTTGGACTGTATTATAGAGAACTCAAGTATCGAAATGCATATAAAAATCTCTCAATTTGTTTGGTTTTATATCAAAAACCCGGTTCTTAGCGATCCAAACTTGGTAAATTTGCATTGAGAGGCATGAATGCAATATATCATCTAATAATTAGGCACCCTCTCTTCAAAGTGGGGCTTTGTGCAATTGTGTTTGTGACCCCAATACTAGCACAAATTAGGTACTACCTAATTGGGCACTCCCTCTTCAAAGAACAGGTAGGTAGCATTGTGTTTTTGATCCCAAACGTTTTATGATATCTCAACATTTGACCACTCAAAGTGTAGGTCAGGAACTCAGCTACATTTTAAGTGTTCAAATGTTCATATACCATAAAAATTTGGAGTCAAATACACAATTTCACAAAGTCCTCTTTTGAAGTGGGAATCCTTAATTATTAGAAGCTATAAAGTATACCCATTTAAAAGTCCCTTCTTTGTATTTTTTATTGTTCGCGCTCTTACAAAAAAAAATATTTCTATTTCTTGTTCGGCACATCTCAACCTTCTTTAAAGGGGCATACCCACTCCCGTCAACGCAAATTGGTCAAATTTGGATTGGTGGGACAAGCTTTTCGTAACAAGACAAAACAGATTTGAATTTTTTTATAAAATTAAATACGTAAAATTTGTTTGCCAATTTTACAAGGAAAAAATACAAATCTCTTTTGTATTGTTGCGAAAAAGTTATGAAAAAAACCCGCCAATTCAAAAATGACCAATCTGCGTTGACGGGCGTGGGTATGCCCCTTTAATAGGGTGCCCACGATGGAGGTATGAAGGAGGAGGTTTCAAAAGCCTCAGATCTCAATTTTTTGAAAGGAATTGACTCTGAAAATTTGTTACGCATACCTTAAAATTAACCCATTTTTGCCCGAATTAATTTTCAAAAAAATTTTATTTTTTTATTTTTTTT
>JAKMXJ010014761.1:0-12640 GCA_029339935.1 Anguina tritici
TGCTGAAGATGGATTAAAGTTGCCTCCGTCAGAGGTTCCAATCTGGTTCGGGCGAAATTGGTAGTCCGAAAAAAAACAAGTAAAAAAGGGCGCGAATTCAAAATTATCTAAATTCCAATTTCAGATAAATTTGTGTGAATTCCGCACCTTGGTGCTGGGTCAATTTATCTTCGCCCCGATTTACCCTCGGGGACAATTTTCTTTCGGACAGTTTGTACCGTCGTAAACTGTAGACCCAGGCTTGCCCGTCTCCTTGATAATCCTTGTCTGATTCCAGCCGATGCGGTAGAGTTCCTCTATGATGGAGCGCTTGATATACTCTACAAGATCCTTGGCCACTTCAATCTTTGCCTTGTGTTTCATTTTCTAATATAGGTGAATGAATAAAGAATATTCCGGATTTTGGGGAGAGACCTTATTAGAGGAAATACGGTAGCCGCATTTTTTCAATAATACTAGGACGAAACATCAGAATTACCGTATTTTTCTTAATTTCCAAGCGTAAAACTGAGATGGCGTATGACAGCATCGTGTCAAGAGAAAAATGCACAACTCGGGTAGTGGATATCTATTTGGTGGTTATCCAGGCAATGGATGGGGGAGTAGAAAGTTGCTGTTTTCGTATCCTCAAACCATGTTTAGAGGGTCATTTTGAGTAAGATACTGTGGTGTTACCCCGTTTTAGCTATATCCCTAAAATCTCGGGTGGTGCAAATGAACATCCAGCTGGAGGAGTAGAGGGAAACCCAAGTTATGAAGCTTTAGTTCGTAAAATTAGTATTTTTGTCCCTTTAAGCAGCAGTCAGCATAAAATTTTGGATAGAACACCGCGGTTTATTTCGTCTTTTCGCTCGATCGCTAAAAAATAAAGAAAATTAAAAAAAACAGTAATTCACCACGTCCAAACCTTCTCCAAAACTACCTTGTTATCGCCCAGGAAACCTATAGTCTCTGTCCTTGCAGTAGTCGCGATAATAACTCGTCTTTCTGAACCTTGATAGCGCTCTACCGAATCCACTGTTATGTCCGGGTTGATTCTTTCACGGATTTTGCGTGTCTTAAGCACGAATATATTGCACCTTTAAATAAAAAAAATTCAAATATTACTTGGTTTTTGTAGGGACTAACCACCCCAATGTCCTCTGGCTTGACCCCACTCTTCAGCAACAGCTCCACATAGGTCACAGTCACATCTACTTCCATGAGGTTAGCACAAGAAGTACTGCCCATTTCCGTGCTTTCCGTGGCTCCATCAATCAGGTGGAAAATTATGGGAAAATCCTGAAAATTCTTTATGAAAAGACTTCGAAAAGTTAGCTTGCTTTTACATTTTTATTAGGCAGATATTTCCACTTGCACAATGATTTCCTTTCCTTGGAGACAGCTGTCAGAGCTCCTCCGTAGAATTTATTGCTAGGGAACCTGAGAATAGCTGCATGACACCGATAACTGTCCTGAAGTTTGCAGGTGGTCCTCCTGAAAATAGGCTGTGCTATGTTTATAGCACTTTGAATTTCTCCAAGAGTTTGCTCCAATATTTTTGTCTATATCTGCTTACTTGTCTGTATATACCGTTTTGTTGTAGGTGGTCATTAGACGCTCCATCAATGACTGGGCTAAAATTTTGCATTAGTCAGTAAATTAAATATTTAGGGTAAAGGAGCCGGTTTCTTCTGTATCATGACAATTTGGAAATTTGTCTCGGCGGGGAACGACCTTAATTCTGCCAATAATATTTTTAATCCCTTTTTAGTTTGCATTAAGAGAGGGTCCAATTTGGTGTAATCAGCCGAAGCGTAGAATAAGAAGGTTCATGTTGATGTTTTTGTGATAATGTATTTTTGGATGGGCAGCAAATTATTAAAAGCAAGTAAATTTGTGGAGCCCATCAAAAAAAATTTGCAAAACTTTAAGGTGGCTATTTTACTCTTCTTTTTTAAATTTCTTGTGCGCTACAAATTTCTGGAAAAAGTAGCACACAATTTCAGCTGTCTTAAAAAGTGGCTAGCGGTTAAAACTAACGACCAACTAGGTTAAAAATGCCACTATTTCAGCACCAGTTTCCTGCTACACTGTGCTTTTCCAATGCCAGAAGTCAAAAATACACCAAACATATGCCTTAAAAAAGCTTATAATTTTTGAATGGTCATACAGAGTGGTTTTCCATCATTTTTGGTGCATTTTTGCACACAAAAGTGCAATAATGTCTCAGCTAGCTTTTGAGTGCATACTTTAGACCTAAAGAGAGAACAAGTGAACCAAAGAAATGATTTAGCAAAAGAGTATTCGTCTTTTTACTGGAAATGCTTCTAATGGCTTCCGCGGGTATTTTTAACCTAGTTGGTACGTTTGGCAATTCACTTTTACGTTAAAAGCACGTCGAGCTACAATAATGGCAACGAAACATTGAATTTCGTTGGGTTGGATTACAGTGCGGCTGTAACCAGTCTTGTAAACAGCGCCGGGTCGACGGCGATTTTTCGCCATCGACCCGGCGCGAGGCGCCGATGGCGAAAATTTGTGATTAACAAGACTGCTGTAATAATTGTGATTTTATAGCTGGCGTTAAGAAATTTTGTTCTTATAAGGCAGCTGAGATTGTGCGCTACCTTTTCCAGAAATTTGTAGCGTACAAGAAATTAAAAAAACAATAGCATATAGGCGACTTAAAGTTTTGCAAATTTTTGGTAATGGGTTCTACAAATTTATTTGTCTTTGATAAAATCACCTTTCAAAGGTGATTTTAAACGTGGTTTAGTTATCATATTATAGCACTTTCCAACAATCGCTCAACTAGTCAATCGTATCATGGTCGCACAAGAGCAAGCGAGTGAGCGCTTAAGGAACTAGAGTGTGTGCTCGGAGACTTGAGGAAAGAGAGAAAGCTTAAAAGAAAGCAGTCAAATTGTTTCATTTAATTTAAACGCAAGAAAAGGTTAAAAACCAGTGGGAACGTTGTAGTAAGAGTGTCAAGAGTGTTCATGGTGGAGCTCGTGGGTTAGTGGGTCACAAAAAAACTAAACTGAAAAAACTAAAAAACAGTTAAACGCGTACAGATCTGAAATCTTCTTAACTAGACAAATAGGCAACCAACGTGCGCCGTTAACTGCATGAATAGTAGAAGCTGATTTTAAGAAAAATCACAAGGAGACGCAAAGAAATGGCAAAAAACTTTTTTGCCATTTCTTTGCGGTTTCTTTAGGGTTCATTTGCAATTTCATTGATGCAATGATTTTTTGGGATTTCTCTGCATTTCGCTGTTTTTAAAACTGTGATTTAAGCCTACCACAAGACTTGAATTTGCTGTTGAAGTGGTTGTTGAGGAATTGAGTAGTGATCACTGCCCCTAATTGTTGGTGGTCTCCTGACAGCACTACCCTTGTGCTTTCTGTAGCAAACCTTGTGATTGGAATAAGTGTTTCTGGTTCGATAGACTGAGCTGCTTCATCAATAAAAATGTGGCTGAAATTATTTTCTTAAAAGATAGCAACGTAAAGTGATGTCAAGTGATTTTATACGAGAAAAAGCCGGGCTCAATCTGCTCAATGTTGCTACAGAAAACGAGGGTGGTCACAAACACTCTGTACTTGGCCATATTCACTGGGTTGTCAACCGAGAAGACGCCTATCATCTCTCCAAAGCAGCTAAAAGTTAGATTTGACAAAGGTTTGGTGAGAAGATAAGCTAGTTTTACGACTTACTCTCTTAAAAATAATTTAGTTTAGAACTAACCTGACAGTTTCCATGCAAGTGACATTGTCGAGCACACAGTTTCGTTCACTGACATGCTTGCCCAGGGCGTAGTACCTCCTGAGTATTTTAGGATCAGCTGCTTTGGAGTCGAGAATCTTGAGGGCCATCAGGTCGGCGGCAGTGTTGGAGGGAGTGCACACCAGGATTCTGTTTTTGGGACTCTTCTTCAAAAGCTGCCTTACACATTCCACCAGGGTGACTGTCTTGCCAGTGCCTTTAACCAATTTTTATGTAAGATTTTGCTGTTAACATAAATAAACACCAGGAGGTCCCCAGAGGATGAAGGGCACTGAGCCATGCACACCATTCACTATGGAATAGATGGCTTGTTTCTGGCATCTATTGAAGGGCACATTTACATCGGTGGTGTTGGCGTAGGTATTGCACTTGGTTTTGAATAAATCCAAGTCTGGCTGGAAAGGCAACTTGAAGTAGGATTGAAGCCAAACATTCCAAACTTACTAGTCCATCAGATTTTGGATGAACTGCAAAAAGACCATCACCTTGCTGCAGCAACCAAAGGGTCTTTAGAGTGCCGAAGTGAACAAAGTCTTCATAAATCAATTCCATGGTGAAGTATCTCTAAAACTTAAGAAGTTTCGGATTACAGTCAAGTCTCGCCCTCGACATGGATCTAGCTGGGACCCACAATTTTTACCCCGATTTTTAAAGATTTTTGCGAATTCTGAACTCATTTCAACCCCTTCTTGAAAATACGGTGTCGTTAAATTGAAGTTTTGCCTTTATAGAGACCAAATTGCTACTTTTCACAGAAAAAACTGCAGATTCGGAATCCTTCATACTTTTCGATGCTGAAACATCAATATTATTGTAGCATTAATATCAAAATTGGCAAAAGTGTTTAAAAATCGGGGTAAAAAATTGTGGGATCCAGGTGTGGTGGACCTTGAGGGCGTGTTGTTCATTCGAGACTCGACTGTATTAACGTAAAAGCCTTGCCTTAGAGTCAACATTTATGTCGAAGTCCTTGAAGACGACTTCAACCTTGTTGAGCACTGTGTCAATTGAAGTAATGACACCCTGGAATAGAGTGTTCACCTCGTTAGCTTATTAATAAGTTTACAGTAGCCATAAGTCCTGGAATGCGGATCTTGCCGTGCCAGGTGGCATAAGTCATGAACTGGAGTGTGGCACTGATCTCATAAACTGTGTATTCGGCCCTTGACCTGACACGTCTAAAAAGTTAGTCTATTTTTACGTTTACATACAAGAACTCACTTCATACATAGGTCTGCTTTACCAAACAGTTTGTAGACTAACTAAGATTGATATTTTTTAAGTGTATAAAGCTGTAACAATTGGCTCACTTTCTCGGCACACAAAGCCAGGTCAGTGAAGTTGCGGAACTTTTCAATGTATTCAGTTATGCTCATTTCCGGAGTGACTATAGCCTGCATGGATTGAAGTGCCTCCTAAACGACTACTTAGACATTGCTACACAGAAGAATTTCAACTTCTTGTCGGTTTGACTTAAACTTTTAGACAGTCTAAAAAGAAAACTTTTGCATTCAATGCTCGTCTGAATATAACTGGATTCTTATATTATCTTAAAAACCCTGCTTGAAGGACCAAACTCGTCTAAGAGAATTTCGCAAACTTTGGATAGCTTCTTTATTCCCAAAATGTTTCGAACTAATTTTTTTGAGCTCAAAGGTAATTTTCCATTCTTCGGCCCATTTTTCTTTTGAGCTGTTATTTTTTGTCAATTAGTTTTTCTATGCCAAACTATTTTTTACTTTTTTGTACTATTTTATTGACCTGTCCTCTTGGCACACCACACCAACTCTGCTTCTGCCGATAGTTGCGTTCTTGTGCGCCACAATAGATGGTTCTGCCTATCTTTCTACCTACTCTGCAGTTTTTTCTGCGAATGAGAATTAATCGGGAAAGTCTGCAAATTCTGTTACTTCCAGAATTTTCATTGCTTTTCTTCTCACGAACACGGACAAAAGGCCGAAAGGCGGTAACAGGCCAAAAGGCCGCAAACCCTAAAAAAGGGACGAAAGGCCGCAAATAAAGAAAGGGGTCCAAAATTTGATTTCATCAGATATTCGAGGTTATCAAAGCCTCTCTTTCCTCTACATTGTGCTGTCTTTGCGAGCGAAGCGAGCAACTTCCATTCATACTACTCATCTGAAGAATCAACACACAAATTACAGACTCACCGTGAGAAGATCCCGCGCATTGTGGAGGGTACCATTAGGGGATAGGTTGTGATAGAAACGCTACGTGTTTAGGACTCAACCTAGAGCAACACTCTGCCGCTGGAGACACATTTGTCTCCTTTTTATAATTTGCGACCTTTCGTCCTATTTTAAGGATTTGACCAGCTGCAGCCTTTTGTCAGGCACCGGCATTAAAAATATACCCCGGGTGGGGTTCCAACTCGAGACCTTTGTTTTCAAAAACAAACTTTTTGCCACTACACCACGAAATTTGAGGAAAAGTCACCTACTGCTCATTTTGGGAAGCCGTGGAGTATGGTCCTTTAAATGAAACTAATTTCACGGCTCCAAAAGTTCAAAAACATCATCAGTTTAAGATTTTGGTGCCAAATGCAAAATTTGAAATTCCACTGGGATTTCAATGCTATTCACATGTTGTTTAGGCTAAATTAAAGAATACACCTCCACTCAATTAAAGAAAACGCCCCCACTCTATTGAAGATAATTTGTTTCTTATTTTTTTGCTATTTTTCGTCTCATAACTTCTGCTTTTTCACTTTTTATTTTGTTACGATTGGAGATTCGGCCAAATACTTCTTCGTCAAGAAATGTAGGCTGAAGAACGTGTAGGTTTAATATTTGTGGTTACATTATGGTTTATATTTTGCATTGCATTTATATTTTGCATTAAAGCCCTAACCGTATTTAAAACAATTGTAGGGATCCCTTCTTGCAAATGTTGATGGATTGCCGAGACCCTCATAACAGTGGTAACAATTTGAACTATTTGATCATCGACGACGAAAGCACTGATAGTGGATCCTGATGATCAAGAACCATCATATCCAAGGTACCGGGATGTCGACACGGCTATTGAAGGTGAATTTGTGTTTATTATAATATGCTCTTTTATTTACAGCTATTTTCTATTCCAATAAAGCTAATTACATAGAGTATGTTTTCTATAATCAAGTGGGGGAGGGGCGTTTTCTTGAATTGAGTGGGGGTGCATTCTTTAAGTGCTCCGCTGTTTATATCATGTTAAAACCTGTTTGCACTTGAACATGTTCTTTACATATTCTTATTAAAGAAATTTTCCCCACATCCGGGGCATTGAAATAAGCTATTCATAGCAATTTTATACTCAAAATATACCTGATAAAACTGGCTGAATCCATGTGGCTCAGTGCGCTGGTCATAGCCCAGGTTTTGGCTGGTTGCCCCAGGTCGGTTATGCCGTAATCTGTAATATTTTATGGTAAAAGTACAACTCGAGACAAATTCGCTTCGAGCTTTTTTTGGCGGGAATTTGAAGTTTTGAACAAAACTTTAAAAGTCTGTGTTTTAATTTCAATGTTTCCCGGGAACATACCGCTAAAAGTATCCACTAAAATGTCGCCCTGAATCCGAGATCAGATCTAAACGGAATAACTGCTGTTAGCTGAGATATGGCTCAAAGAAAGACATCGAACAAAAAATCTATGTGACCAACTGAAAATGGCCATATCTCAGTAATAAGTAATTATTTCGTTCAGATCTCCACGGATTCTGGTTTAGGAGAAAATTTTAGTATGCAAAAAATATCTGAGGAAAATGTCTGAAAAACGTTGATTTTTAGCCAGAAATTCAAATATTTGCCAAAAAACCGTCTCGAATCAGATTCGACCCGAATTGACCCTTGTCAATATTTTATAGATATTTGGTCAAAGGTCACCCAACTCGCCGGTGACTGACTCGCTCTGCCCAGTTGGCTCCTGATCCCTGGGTCACTTTTTGAAAATTTTACAACTATACAGGTTATGTCTGTATGCTATGGGTGCAATAATATGGGTGGGTGTTAATTGGGGCTAACGGGGGTTGTCCTAGGCTGAGCCTAAATCTGAAGGACTCTGTAGCGACTGGAGTGAGTTGGACGAAGTGGGTCGGGAGCGCAACGATTTGGCCTTTTAGCATCTGGTCGAATTTCATTCGTATATTGGTCGCACATTGTGCTAGGAGCTAGAGAAAGCTAGAGAAAACTAAGTTCAAAGAGTAAATTCGCTTCTATTGCATTTTTGAAGCAATGAGAAAGCTACATAAAAAAGCTTTAGGCTCTTATCAAAAACAATATGGTGATTTAAAGGTGCAACCTGTATCGCCTGAAGTCATCCTGAAGTCATCAAACTAATGTTATTTCAGCTGTCATTTAAAATTATGATTTACCATCATTTTAGCAGCCATTTGATGAAACATGGGAATATTTTCTGGGGGACCCATGACAATTCGCCTTAGGGCAGAATTGGTATAGCCGTGCCGATTCATGTTTATGCCTTCTAAATGTTTACGTAAAAGTGCTAAGGAATCACTTTAAATCAACAAAGTAGTAATAACATATAAACACTTCAAACTATAGCGGCTTACATGAAATAATTTCCCGAACAAAACTTTCCCGGACATAATTTCTCGTGACAGAACTTCCCCTACGACTTAATTTGCCCTGCACTTTATACTTTTTCGTAGTATGTAGTCAAAGTAGTCTTCGTAGCGTGTACTCAGAAGTGATTGCGTTTTAATACATGTTCATACATTAATACGTGAGGAAGCTTGGCCGTGACAATGCTCTACCTACGAGAAAAATTACGTCTTCTTTGAGCTTATAAAGTAATATTATAAGCAATCCTTCCTGATCCCATTAAATGAAGCAACAAAAAAAAATTACTGCAAAACCAAAAACTGCTTATTGCAAAAAACTGGAACGTCCGGCGGACTGCTTGAGACTGAAGAGACTGACACTAGGATTTTTTAAGCGGCGGCGCGTGCCTATGCTTAAGCACCGGCAAAAGTAAGCGCTGGCGCTCAGAAGGCTTATTAGGCGCATCGCAAAGCGCCGACTAAGCGCCGTATTCTGGATCGGTATCTAGGAAGAGAAGTTTTAAGATTCTGACTGGTATTAAATCTGGAATGATATCTATTCTGCAGAAAACTGGAAATAAGTCTGTAAGCTTAGAACTGGATAAAGAACTGGTAAATCTAGAATTACTATAAATCTGGTCATCAAACAGGACACTGGAGAAATTCAATCAAACGGAATATTTAGAAATGGAAAAAAGGTCACGCGCCAAGTCAGGTCGAAAACGAAGACAAGTAAAATATCTATAGGTCAAAATTAACCTGTACAAGGATCTTTGATTGGGTTATATATAATTTTTGGGGCGCAAGTGTCGGGGCACAAACGTCGCGTGAACGGAAAAAGATCTGTCGGCACACTGGTATAATTCGACCGACTGGAAAAACTAGATCTGAGAAATTATCCGTCGGAACACTGGGGGAAATCAAGTGACGGGAAAACTTAGAGCTATCTGGATTACTAACATCATGTTGAGGCATCAGAGGAGCAGGAGCCATGAGAGATTCAGAAGCTTGATCACAAAATCTATAAATTGATATAGTGACCAAGATTACACTCCGAACCACATGGGCCGATACTTTTTTTAACAAAAACAAAACTGGATTCAAATTCAAACTGGTATTTTTAAACTGGGTTTTGAGTCAAAATCTTTGAGTATCCTATGAGGAGATGCTTACACAACGAAAAAGTATGAAATACATAGCAAAATTATGTTGTAGGGTAAATTATGTCCGGGGAAATTTGTCGCGAGAAAATTTTTTCCTGTTCCCGTATAGCGTTTCACATATTTTTACCTTAATTTTTGGTTTACAGTAGCGAGCAAAAAAATCCAAGAAGCACATAAATTTCATAAGCTTATGTAGGATGTAGGAAGACAACCCTTAAAAATGTGTAAAATAGAGGTAGAAAGATGAAAATAAAAAAGGTGGGAATTCAAAAAACTCCAAAATTGCATAAACGTCACTACCTCTACTTTCAACCTGGCACTGTAAAATAGTTCTTTAGACCTTTTGACTGTTTATCAGGGCTCTTAGAACCAGCAAAATTTGATTGATTTTATTAGACCACCAGGGTCTGGTAAAATTCTCCTGGTTGGTTTTGCTAAATGCGACCAAAAACATACTTCTTTGATATCAAAAATAAACCTTTTCAGCTATGTAAACCTCACGACTATATTTTTAGCCAGAAAACTTTTGCTCAATATTGGTTAACTTTAGCGAAGTAAGCTAAATAAATTTAGCTTACTTTTGACGAAACAACTAGAAATATATTTTCCAATCAGCCAGTTTGTAAAAAACCCGGTATACAAGAAAAAAGGTCAAGGGAAGTGAAAAAAATTTAACTTTAACTGAACAAGCAATTAAAATGAGTTGAACTTTAGCAGTCCGATAAAGGGTTCAACATCAGAGATAAGCAGTACGAAGACGTTTGGACAAAATTGTTCCTTTGTACCACAAAAATTTGTTCTTCCTTCCTTTTCCCCCAACAGTCAAACAAAGTGTCTATTAAAGATGATTGGCGTTTGCAGCTAAAGCACTTGGAACACTTCCGCTCGCAGCCATAAAACATTATAAAAGAAAAGCCTTTAGTGGGAAAAAGGAATTTTTTGTCCTTTTATTATATTTGCTTTAATTTATAATCTAATTTTTTGCAAAACCTACAGTATGGGTCAAAAGTAATGTCCCTTCTCATAATTTTTATTGTTGTAGAATAAATATTTTATAAGCTGTAAAGTGGGTTTTGTATCTCATTGCTTCTTGCTAGAGAGCTTTTTGCAAAAACCAAATATGCCTTTTGTAGAGCGTAAAGTTGAGCAGACCCTAAACTTTTCATAAAATTTTGTAAAATTCTATGGGTTTTTGGGTTAAATTTCGAAAAATCGCGAAATTTAAGCCGAAATTTGCAACTTTGAAAGCCTATAACTTTTTACCCATTTTACAAAGGTTTGTGGAAATTGCGGGGTCTACCCAACTTTTCACGCTCTACAAAATGACGTATAACTATTTTTCAAAAAATCCCTCTAACAGAAGGTCAAAATTGGGGTAAAAAAGTGTGGGATCCAGGTGTGGGTCCAATTTGAGAGGTTGCGGATCGTCGAGACTCAACTGTACTCCAGCTACCGTATATTCTTTAATAAACGAACACCCTAAATTTAAAAACCGTGTTTGTGATCTTGTATTTTGACCAGCTTTTTGTTAATAGCTCATCGGCATGTTTTACACCAAAATGTAGCTGAGAATGTTAGCTATATTCTGATATAAAACACACTCATCAGTTGAAACAAAAAGTTAGTCAAAAATACAATGCTACAAACACGTATTTTGTCCGTTTATTAAAGAATACACGGTATTTTATTTGCTGTAGCATAAAAATGCAGAGGCGACAGCACGAGTTAAATAAAAATTGATTTTGAAAAATCACTAAAACTACTACAATTTACCGCTAATAAATCAATTTAAAAAGTTCAAAGGCGAGGTCGTATTATTTCAGCTACCAAAAAAAGAGTGTCCTGCCAATTTCCAAGAAGATTAGTCATATAATAAGTGGAACCAAGTGACTCTTTCTTCGCAATTTTCACACACTAAGCAACCCAGATGGACTTAAAAAGGATTAAAAGCGGCGAATGCGCTTGAAAAAGTTGCAACTACTCCAAATCCAAAAAAGCCAGATGGTGAGAGTAGGTGTGGGGCAGGGTGTGTGTATTGCTAGGGGACTAGCAGAGTCAACAACCCGAGTAGGAAGACTACTGGTTTCAGCAGCAACACCCCAATCAATAGTAAAGAGACAACCATGTGTTTCAGCGAAGAGTAAAAAAGTATCTGCTGTTCCTGTTCTAGTATTAGGAAATAGGCTGGAATATATAAGGTAGAAGCAGTAAGGACAAGTAGAATTACTCCTGTTACTGCTCATACCTATCTGAAAGACGTTGAAGAAATAACAATTAAACTGCTGAACTTTTTAGACTTTTGACTTCATTTACTGGATTGAGTAATAAGTTTCCGCGTTTTTTCCCATTACTCAAAATCTTCTTCGAATTCTTATTCGCCAGTTCATAGGCACCCATACTCCAAGCCTCTGAACAAATGCCATTGAATGGAGATGGTTGACTATGGCCTTCTGGGCACAATTCATGTTTTCGGCCAATTCTCGAGTTGTTGGACGGCCATCCTCTTACAGAAGCACCTTTACACGGCCTCATCAAATTTAGAAGGTCGGCCAGTACGAGACGATTCGTCCAAGTCGAAATTCCCACTTTGGAATTTCTACACCAATCCTGTGCAGTCCTCGCAGCTATAGCATCTTCTCGATACACGGCGCATATTTCTTGGGCTGATAGAAAAAGAAGAAAAGCAGATGTCGCAAATTTTGATTTTTGCCACCTGGATATTCCATTTCAAGAGCCTTAAACTAGAGTAAAACTAAGTTTTTCGGAAAAGGCATGGTAAAAGTTTCTTAGAGCAAGGAATGCGCTATCGGATGGCAAATGGTATTGGGTCGAACAATTATTTTTTGCGGTTATCTTTGACTACTTGCTTTTCTTATTGCACTGCCAAGCATAATATGGCTTTCGAAAGTGCTTGAGATGATCTATCACCATGTTGTCGTCTTTTTATTTCCTCTAATTTTACCCGATTTTTAGGGTCTTGAAATGGCCAGCCCCGATGACCAAAAACATCACTTTCGACACCTGTTTCTCGACACATTTAATATGGGTCAAAAAGCCGCTGCATCGGCTCGTGATATTTGCAATCTTTACGAGGAGGGATCTATTTCAGAAAGGAAGGCTCAGTACTGGTATGGCAAATTCAAAAAG
>JAKMXJ010014865.1:0-10046 GCA_029339935.1 Anguina tritici
GGAGTATAACCGAGTAGCTGAGGGGGGAGTGCATTAACGAGTCAAATTATCTCCATGACTAGTACTTAAATTTAAGAATTTTTAATCTGCAAAAAACCTGCTGCTCATCCATATTTGTCTCAATTCTTTTATAATCTTTTTCTCCTTGCATTTCCTTTAAATGTTTAGCACAAAAGGTGTATTTTGTTGTTAGAAATTTTCTTTTGTATTGTAGCTCTGAAATTATTCATTCTTAGCAAAAATAAAACGTACAAATAAGGTTAGAAGCAGACGAGAATAAAAATCTCAATTGATTTTCTGGTCTTATATGAATTTGGCATTGGTGTGATAAAGAAGAAGCAAAGAGGCTAAAAACTCTTATGTATTATCTGAAATAAATTACTTTCTTGCTTCTTCTTATCAATTGTCTTTTCTCTTTAGGATAATCTGAAAAACATTGAAGTTCACTAGTCCCAATTAAATTAGGACTCAATTACACATTCATGCCATTCTGATCTACTGGACTATTACTGGCTGTGAAGATGATGTGCGGAGGGATCAGCACTAGATTTGGACTGATTGGCGCCTTTGTCGGCAAATACCCTGCGTCCTGCATAGCCTTTTCCATCTTTGTGCTTGCTTCTACAACATCTGGAATATATTTTAGGTAGTTTTGGTGCAACTTAAAAATGATTTTGCTTCAAATTATCTTTCGGTTTAAATATATGCTCGGCTTGTACAGCATTACTTTGTCGTAAGCACGTGTGGTAAGAAATTTTCTTTAGTCTTTTTTTTTAAGAGAAAGGGGCGATAAAAACAAATTTTGGTCTAAATTTTGAAAAATCGCTAAATTTAAGCCAAAATTTACAGATTGAAATTAATAGTCCATAACTTTTTACCCTTTCACAAAAGTTTATGAAAGTTACAGAATCTACCCAACTTTTTAAGATCTACAAAATGGCATATTTAGATTTTGCAAAAAAATACCTCTAGGGAAAAGACAAAAATGATTAGTTGGCTTCAAATGGCCGAAAATGGTCAAAAAGTCCAAAATTTAGAAAATCGCCGAAACATGTCAACTAATTTGCTAAGAAAACAGCGTAAAATACTGTAAAATTCATATAAATATCTGTCCTAGACGAAGGTATGGAATTTTTAAGATTGTATGGTAAGGTTTTTCCGCAACTGTTTACCAAATGACCAGCCAAATAATATTCCGGTCAATTGACCCTTGATCGGTCAATTGCGATCAAATAATCGAAATTAGTCGCAGAAAGCCACTATTCTCATTAGTACACCTAAATTAGCTTACAACTCACAAAAATTGAATCGTTTGTTTCTGAATACAGTCCACTTTCTCAAAAAGTAGCTCCATGGAACAAATCACCACCTCCATAGCCCCCTTAAAATAATACAGCCGTAAATTTCCGTTTATAAGCTGTGTTTGAAAACCCGACTTTTTGTGTTTTGACTCTCTTGTCCTTATTCTTCCAATAAAAAATGGACCACTCAAACTTTCGACCACTCAAATGATCAACTTAGGCATATATAAGACATCTGGAATAGTGATGCAGAACTGTCAATATCAAATGACGATGATCTTCTCTTTATGAAGGATATTAATAGGCATAGTTATCTGAAACGGTAAAAATGCAGGTAGTGGCGGAAACTTAGGAAACTTAGCGGTGTTTTAATTTTAATTTATACTTATCATTGGAAACACTCATTTTTACAAGAATTTTTTCATTCTGATGACATCTGAGCAACCAAGCATTTTTTTGAAATTCTGATTTCATATTCAGGTTCTTAAGGACATTTTGCCTATTAAGAGCCACCAGAATAAGATATGCTTGCAAAAATGTATCTTTTAATTTATAGGTATTTTTAAATAGTGGCGTCAACTTTCCGCCACCAAGTCTAAATGCGAAATCCACCACGGCTTTCCAAAACGACCAGAAATGGAAAATTTGGGTTTTCGCCCTGTGCTCGATGCTGGGCGCAGTGGTAGAACTATCTGTCATGAGACTTTACACAAGGAAAAGGCGATTTTCCTCGGCGTCACGAGTTTGACGTCACCTGAAGACATTCGGACATAGGACACTAGGTGGTGCTTTTTTTTCGAAAAATTGTATATTTTGATATAACAGAGACTATTTTTCCTAGAATTTTTTTGTTCTGAGGAACCCCAGTAGGTAAAATGTCCTCGGGATTCCGAATATGAACGCAGAATTCCAAAATGATGCATGGTTGCCGAGATATGGTTACCACTTGGTCTGCTCACATTTTCAAACAGTGGCCATCCAACTTTGGCTCATATCTCAGCAACCAATCATCATTTTGGAACTCTGCGTTCATATCCAGATTCTTGAGGACATTTTGTCTACCGGGGTTCCTCAGAAGAAAAAAATTCTAGAAAAAATGGTCTCTTTTCCATCAATATATATAATTTTTCGAAAACACCACCACCAAATGTCCTTTTACTAAGACATTCGACCTTTGAACATTTTTCGGACATGATTTTCTATTATTGCATTCGATGTAAAATCGAAAAGTGGACAAAGGTCGCCAACATCAGATTTACAAGTTTTCCTCCAAAAATTTGATTATATAGTAGCGCTCATAAAAAATAGAACAAATATTTTTTGCGACAATTTTTTTAAACAAACGAATGTTTGTCATTCATTTCTTCTCAAACTCCGATTTGTTTTACGATGGTTTTGCATCTTTTGTTTTCTCTTTCTTATGGTGCTAGCAGTTTCCAAATTTTGTCAATCATTTTTCCCAAAATTTTTTATTTTGTGAGGGACTGCATATCTGTAAACGCTCAAAAATGAAACAATTTTTTTGTGTCATTATTCGTCGCACTTTTGCTTATTTTTGCTTACATTATTTAGGGTTTTCGTGTGAAAATAATTTAATTTTTAGTTATGCCGAATAAAAAGTTGTCTGAAGAGTCAAGGAGTGCCATGGTTTGAGCAGCCTAGAGAGGAGATCAAGTTCGAGCTATTGCGTCTCAGTTTTCTATCTGAATTGGAGGGGTTTACTCGGATTAAGAATAGAACCAGCACTGCTAAACCGCTAAGCAGAGTGTCAGAAAATGGTCGGACAAAGAAAATAAGCATTCGTCAAACCAGGGCTCTCCAGAAAAGCTCAAAAACCGATCAAAGAAAGAGCGCCGCAGACATCTCCAAGAAAGCCAGAGATCAGTTTGGGGACGAAATAAGCCGTATGACTGCTAGCCGAATATTGTAAGATGTCAATCTCAATAGTCGTCGTCCAGCAAAAGCCACTCATCTCAGAAAAGAATCGCAGAGCCAAGTTGAAGTTTAGCAAGGAGAACATCGCATGCACGAAGGACGACTGGGCTAGGGTTCTATTTAGCGATAAATCAAAGTTCAACCTGTTATTGTCTTATAGGATTCCTTACATAGGGCGGCAACTGGGGAAGTTATTCGATGTCAAGTGCCAAGTGCTAACGGTAAAGCATAGCAAGTTGTTGATGTTTTAGGGTGAGCCTTTTTGATTGCTGTTTTCGGCATGCCAAATTTTACATTTGTATTGGGTTGATAAATAAGTAATGGCCGTTTTTTTGACTGGCCTCTTTTTCCTGAACACATTTCCAACCGTAATATAGCATTTAAAAGTGCTTGAAATGATCTATCACTCTGATATCGTGGTTTTCCCCGATAGAATACCACCTTTTACACTGCTTGTCCAACCACATGAGCGGCGTAATCTTCGACGACGAGGAGGACCTTGAAAACTGAACGACTTCTTCGAGTCCAGACCCAGCGAATTATGGCGAAGTGGCATCGACCAACTGGTCGAAAGGTGGGAGCAGGTCGTAAGCAATAATAAACAATACATAAATGATTAAAATGCTGCTATATTTCATGAAAAATCGTTGAATATTCAATAAAGAAAAAAACGGCGATTACTTATTTACCAACCCATAGGGTGCGTTGGTCCGATCTGTCGTGTTAAAGGAACTATGGTTGCCATCAAGTAACGTGCAATTTTCGAATATTATATGCTGCCTCACGTCATGGATCTTCCAACAAGACAACGATGCTAAGTACACCTCAAAACTGATGACGGACGACAACAAGAAAAAGACATCGGAATGGTTCAAAGAGATCCAGGTCAGCCTTATGGAATTGCGAGCGCGGTCACCGCATCTCAAACCGATCGAGAATTTTTTGGGAGCAACTTAAGCATCAGTTAGGAGGTCGAAAATTTAAGAAAGAAGCGGAGCTGATGAGTATATTAGAAGCCGAATGAAAAAAAATCTCCGTGCACTGTATTGTTAAGCCGGTTGATTCAATATATTGTGCGACGGTTTTCAAGGCCAAAGGTTTCGCGACAAAGCATTAGTTGTCTGCTGTTCTTTTACTAGTGTTCTTGAATAAGTATAGTCCATTTTTACAATTATCGTCCGCTTTTATTTTTATACTTTTTCCAATTTTTGAGCACCTACAAATACGCAGTCTCTCATAAAATTGAATATCTTGGGAAAAATGATTGACAGAATTTGTCAAGATATTAGCGTCATCTTGTAGCGCAGATCACGAGCTGCAAAATCCATTTCATAGAATCATTTAAGAATCTTGAGATATGGCCTTTTGAAAAAGAAGTTCCTTTAAAGGTGACCAAAATGCGAGTTTTCTTCGTTTTTATAAGGGAGTCGCTTCTTTCATAAAGCCATTTCTCAACATTCTTAAATTCGAAAATGTTTCTCCTCAATCGAATCTTAGAAAAATATGCGACAACCTAATTGGAATGCGACAACCTTATTACGATTTTTATGGATTTAACACACCTTGGGTGGAATAATCTCTTACAGGATCCAAATTTCATATTAGAAAAATATACAATAAAGCCTTAAGACACTAAACTTGATTTACTCAAACAGGATCGACTTTAAAATTGGACTTAATGATGGTTTTGTTGCTCCAGACGCCCCTTCAAGGAGGGAAATAGCCACACAAAAGTCTTTTTTCGGTGGAGAGGTAGTGTGGCTACCAAATATCGTCCAATTCTGAAGAAATGTATTTACAGGGCGAGTCCTGGTACCTAGCACTGTTCGCCCTCACCAAACGACCCAATGGAAACATGCTCAACTCTGCTGAATTCAACGAGCTCAATGAATTCTACCATACTGTAACAGAGAAATTGAACTTGACATTGGAGTACCGAGAAGGTGCAAATGTCACCAGCATCACCTATAAATACATGGACATTTGCCAGCCGCTTTGCAACATCAATGACCAAATGCAGAAACTAATGGTTAGTCTACTTTTTCTTACAGTCCACACTGGAGGGAACCACGGTTTTTAAAAAATAAGAATGGGGTAAGTTCTACAATGATAACAATAATAATGAGAATCATTTTTATGCTGTGAAATTATCATTTTAATTCTCATTCTTGTTGTGAAACTTGTCTTATTATGGCATTCTCACCTTCATTTTCACTGAAGGTGACACAACAGTGACAAGGTGTGACAGTGACGAGCTCACACATTTGTCTCATTCTATTTCAGCCAGATTATTTTTCTATTTTGTTTTGTACTCTTTTATACTTTTAGAGTTTTTATATGTGAAAATATTCTCTGTTTGACTTGAGTAGCCAAGTCATATTTTTGACTTAATCAAATGCGACCTAAAGATGCGAAAAATGTAAACCTCTACTTGTTTAACTCACACTTCCTTTGGTCAATAATGTGAACTGGCTGCTGAGGTCTACCAGTAATTCTGTGTGGAACATGTTCAGCTATAAACAGTATAAAAGTGGTGCGAGTTAGGATTATAGCGAGTTGGGCGGAGCGAGTCAAGATCGGAGTGAGATGAGTTTTTACCGGTTAAGTAGAGATTTGTGTAAGAATATCAGTTTTGAAAAGACTGAATGAGATAAATATCCACTCTATGTCAAAAATGGAGCTTAAGTTAGAAATAAGTTAGCCAAAAACTTAGAATACGCATAAACCTGTGATCGCTAAGATGCAATCTCAAATCCTAACACTTATCGGCAAGTATTATAGGCTATATAATATGTATCCTGGGTCAACCAACAACAAAATATTAATGAATAAGTAAGGCGCTACCAGGTGAAACATTTGGGCTGATCCGGAGTTGGCTCCATTGTTTTACTTGTTTACAAATCAATTTGCTCCAGGAAAATTCTTGGTTGGCCACCATGAAGTATCCAGTTAGCCAAGTGTTCTCTTACGACTTGAACATTGCCAAGCATGTGTTTGACAGGAGTTACAACAACAAGACTGGCGAACTAATTGGCTCCAAGTTTATGGCCTACTACTTCACCGTTTTTGTGAGCAGTGAGTTGAGAAAAAAGCAGGTTGAACAGTTTGAGAAGGAGGTTGGCAGGTGAATCAGTCCATCACATAAAAATGTTTGCTAAATTTGTTGAACATTTGTAGACTTGCCCTTGAGCACAACAAGAATCCCAAGGCTCTGGTGGAGCTGCTCAACCATGGCTCCAACAGTGTGTCCAATGAGATGGCCAAGGGAGTTCAGGAATGGCTTTTGTATTTGATGATTGGTAAGTTCCAGATTTATTAGTTCGATTCATATGCTCTCCTTATTCAAGGTCATGGAGCAGCCATTCTCATGTTCTTGGCGTTAAATGTGTTGTCCGGCTGGCTGCATGGCCAGTTCCCTCTGCTCAGACTGGTCTTGGGGGTGTTGTCTATGTGCTTGACTGTGGGAGCACTGAGCAGTGGAGTGGGTGGGGTTGCTTGGCTAGGACACCCAATCAACATGCTCTTCTTCACTTCTCCTCTGTTCACCATGGTTTTCACTATAAGTAAGATTTTTCGACTGTTATTAAGGCTTAAAATGATTTCTAAAATGTGGATTGGCACAAGTTTGTCCTTGACAGTCAAACTGATTTGAAAATGTACTAAAATATTTCGTCCATGTCCAGATGCCTATGACAGCTTCCACATAGCTGATGCTTGGAGTCGACTACAGACCCAGGCCAGAAGGAAACAGTACACTGCCAGTGAACGGCTGTCAACCACCTTTGAACAGGTTTTGATTTTGCGTCGAACCCTAAATTTTATTCCCGATTTGAAACATTTGAAGATTGCACCCTCATATTTGACAATAAATCTAAGCCTGTTCGTTGCCTTCTTCAGTGCTCACCTGTTTTTGTTACAAAACTACAGCGTATTCTCATTGGCTGTAGCTTTTGTTTTGCTGTTCAACTTCATCTACCAGGTTTTTGTCTTATTTGCTCTCGTCGAAATTCGGCTCTAGTGTCGTATACCCCTGCCCCCGCCCCAATAATTTTTTTCAAAAAAAATTTTTAGACCTTCAAAACCACTTAAAATCCAAAAACATGCTTAAAATGGGAATTAGGGTTGTATTTCGAGGGGAAGGGAATAATAGGCGCCACTTTGTATAACTTTTTTGCGGGATGAAGGAGAAAATATGAGAAAGGTAAATTTAGGGTTCTTCACGTTTTCAAGTTGACATATTTTTTTCCATCTAGGCTTTTGAAACAAGTGATTATCTTTATGCAGACTGCAGTGCCCACAAGCTCAACATAGTTGTCAGCAAAGTAATTTTTAAGGAAAAAAGTTCTGAGATATTTTAAAGTGATGTCATACCTTGGTTGAACATTTAAAGCACTCTGACCTAGCTTGTAACCGGTTGGAAACAGAGCAGAAAAATTTTGATTTTTCACTTCATATTCTTAAACAAATATTTTGGCACTTTTGAATCTCACAAATTCTTACCTGAGTTCATATGATATCCCGAAAAGATATAAATCGTCATTCTACATGTGTCAAAGACTGGTTGAGCAGTAGAAGGCGATCAAAATGTATTTGGCTGGATGGGAAAATCCGAGCTAAACCTTGGCAAAAAAGACTGCAAAACGGCAAAAAATAGCTGCACTACTATGGCAGTCGAAAGGATGAGCCTAAGTTTCTAATAGCGCATTTTGACATGTGATGTCTATGCTATTGCCGATCCTAACTTTCAAACAATTCGGGCAACTTTGCTGTGTTTATTGACGAAAACGTTTGGCATTGAAAATTAAGTAGCTTTTAGTTGAATGATGATGTATGAATGATGTAGGATCCACGAACTTGTTATGCTTTTTGATCGCCATAATGCCTTGTTCAGTGATAATGCAACCAATCGACTCTTTTCAAATACCGCAATATTGGAATTAGATGTCTACGACAAGTTGAAGTGTCTTAATCTCGACAACGATCATTTGAAATTCTGGAAGGTAATAGTTTTACTTGCGAGTTTATTAGTTGGGATTATAGTAAAGCGCTAACCCTAAGCCAATAAACCGCTTATTGTATATTTTACATATCATTCCTAGTCGAACGAGAAGAACTATCCAATCTTGGCACGTCGATTCCTCTCTCCTATGGGAACAAGTCATATCAGTTAGCAAGTATTCTCTGGTGCCAGAGATGTCTATGATTACAGAAGAAGTAATGTCGAGATGTTAATTCCTTAACAAGGTTCTCAATTGAACTACTGTTACAGAAATTTTTAAATTGTACTGAAGTTGTTCTTTAGATATGTCAATAAATATTTCAAAGCATTTTTCATTTCTAAAATAATACATAAAGCATACAAGAAATTTTGCCAAAAATTTCATGTACTAGATATTGACCCAAGGCCCTGGCCAGGGCCCTGGTGGGTGCCAAGTCGCCATAACTATTTTTGGGTACCTATAATAAGTTTGAGATGCCTAAGATGTGTTGGGATGCCTAAACTGCATTAGCACCATAATTCTTATGTTTAAAGCAAGGAAAATCGTCTTTTTATTTCTTACGGCCAAATGTTTGCAGACATTTATCTTCTCCGCAGCTTTAGCCCTGCTGGGCAATGACTCTCAAGAAGCTTACGACACCCATTTTGCAAAGTCGATCGAGCTGAAAAAACCGAGCATCGGGTGTCTGCCCACATCCACCAACGGCAACTTCAAGAACGGCTCTTCCGTGGCCAACGCCAAGACTAGTTCTCTCAGCTCAATTCCTGTCAGAAGGCAAAGATTGAGACAGGGCTGTGCTCACAAACTATTTCGTGAGCATTTTAGTTTCTTCGGAAAAATGTTTGTGAACAGTGTATTTAAGATCCATACACAACTTTTTTGTCCTCGACCTGGACAATACTAGCTGTTTTGGTTGTTGTGCTTCTAATCGGATGGTTCGGCATCAAAAATGGACTTACTGGATTGGAGAACAGGATGGACTACAGGAAAATGTTGCCAAATGGGTCTCCGGCTACTCGAGCCTTCAATTTGATGGATACAGTGAGGCTTTTTCGCTTTACTCAATTTGCTTGAATGTAT
Organism: Anguina tritici; assembly: GCA_029339935.1. Classification (NCBI taxonomy): domain Eukaryota; kingdom Metazoa; phylum Nematoda; class Chromadorea; order Rhabditida; family Anguinidae; genus Anguina; species Anguina tritici. The sequence goes on from JAKMXJ010014865.1 coordinate 9,317, forward strand.
TTGTGTACGACCCTCTGTCCCAGTGCCTCTGAGTTTTCATTTTTTACAGTATATATGCCTGGCACAGATGACAACAAAATAGGGAACCTAGCTCCAGACCTGTTCTACATTTTCAGTCTTGCCAACAAAATTTCTTGCAGAAAAGCCGTGAAGGACAAAGACTCAGGGGTTTGAGAGGGCTGTATTCAAGGAAATGCAAAATGTTCTGCTTCGGATATCAGTATGACTAGTATCTTTATAGATTTGGATGGACATTCTACAAATAGTCTATATTGTAAAGAAACCCCCTAATTTTGAAAATGCTACTGAGCTTGGAGAGTTCAAGGTGGCTATTGTATTTTTAAGGCGGTGTTTAATTATCTAAAATGAAATTTTTTAGAGATTTGTTGCGGATGCAAGCGCTATTCCGCAAGCGATGCACCCAAGGACTCACATGTCCTGGCTTTTTGACTACTACAGAGATCAGCTATACCAGAACTTTTTTGAGGTTGAAGCAAATAAGCAAAGTAATGACATTTCGAACAGATAAAAGAGTCAGGTCTTAAGAGCGGAGGGTCCAAATCTTGACTTATTCTCCTCCATTTTCCATCTGTTTTGTGCTTTGCGGGCTAGGGATCATCCATAAATTCTGTCAGACTGACAGCCTATTTTTGACAAAAATTGTTTTTAAAATATTCGGAAGAATTCACTGAAAAATCTGACATTCCTGTCAGAAAAGGGCCGTTAACCC
>JAKMXJ010014908.1:0-11578 GCA_029339935.1 Anguina tritici
AAGCGAGCAACACACACCCATACTACACCCTTATGGGCCAATGACACACAAAAAAAAAATTTAAAAATTTCGAAAAAACAACAGGGGGACCAAGGCAAAAAATGGGACCGATTCTTAACCAGGGCCGAAATTTTCAGGTTGGGCACCAATCTAAAATTTCAAATGGTGAAATATTCAAAATTTAGCAACAATTTTCAAAATATTTTTTCTCCATGGTTCTCAGCGCAAACATCTACCATAGAAAGACTCTTCAAAGGCCGGTCCTTTTTAAGTCAATAGCTTTTCAAATTTTGCGCCATTTCAAATTTAAAATACAGTCTAAATTTTTGGCATTTTCCAAAAAGTTTCTAACTTTTCAGATAATGGTGTCGTTTGTAACCAGTGTTGGCAGGTTGAATCCTTGATCTGCCAACACTGCTTGTAACTCAATTTTTACCACTCACTTTGCCCCGTTCTTTTTTCATAGAAAAATGACTATGTCTAGTTTTTATCTTTTTATAAGCGCACCATTCCCCACCAAAAAAAACGTAACATGCCCAAAAAATCTAACGAAAAAATATTTTCGTGCCCTGATAACATGGGTAACAAACATGCAAATTTTAGCATTTTTTATAAATGTGATGAAAAGTTGCTCTAGAAATATGCAAGGTTTAGGATCATATCGCTGCTCATCTCTTCGATCAATTAGCTTTTTTCGTGGTGGTTATTCTATACAGTTGAACCTCGATTTAGTGACTTCCTGGACAAAGTTTTTTTGAATTGACAAAAGGAAAAATATAATACAGTAGAGCCCCGCTATAGTGACCCCCAATGCCCTGTCGTTAGGAGGGGATCGCTAAACTGAGGTTCAACTGTATTGTGGAAATGTACTTTTACAAGTGCAAAAGTACTTAGGCTTTTTTGTTGGGGCAATGGAATAGCGGCGATAAATTCGCGCAAACTGGCGAAGAAGCTATTTTCTACACAAATTCAAAAAACCGATAACCAATTGAGCTTGCAAAATGACTGCACTGCCCCATTTGTTTCGTATGCAGAATGTCTTCAATTTGTTTCTCTGCTCATGACAATAGTTACGAGGTGTGACTTATTTTTATAAACTTACAATGAATAAAGTAATTGATCAAAAATTACTCAAACCGAGTATTTTTCAAATGCATATTACCTTTTTTACGCAAAAAAGAGGAAAGAGTTTGTTGAGTGGATGAGGAGGTGGCAATAAGGTAATCCTACTTCACTTGCAGTTGTGGTTAATTAGCGTGAGGAGGTGGAGCACTACAACAGCTGGATGAATGATTGGGAGGGAGATGCGTCATCTACACTAAACTATGTGCGCATCTCCGCACCAGACCCCTCAGCTTACAAGGTTATCTAAAACAAAGTCCAACACTTTTGGGTGTTTGCTGTAGTTCTATTTTTGAAGACTAAGGAAAGAAAAAAATATTTGGTGCTGTTTCATTGTGGGCTTCTTGTCTGGTGACAAGCGGCTCCTCCACTTCTTTGGTGTCCATTACTTCGCAGTCGCTGAATTTATCTTCAGTTTTCAATATAGAGCAGGACTTTTTTCCGTTGTTCTTGAGTTTCCTGGCCCATTTCTTACATTATTCTTTGAAGATTGCATCTTCACAAGCAACGGAAGGTGGAACACAAAGCTTTAGATGTTTACAAGTCATCCAATCCTTATGTTTGCAGTGTAGTCGAGCGGAATAAAAGAACTCTTGAAGCAACGAGGTTTCTTTAACCTCCGAATAAGCAGAAGAGAAAGTTTCTAAATGCCAGTCATGTTGGTGCAAAGGAGAACAGCCACATGCTCCTTGCTTCTCATTCATCCGGTGCACTTGTAGTCTGAAAAACGACCGAAAACCTTGAACACTTCTGAAAAGCAAGCCTTTGAAGGTCAGTGTATGGTCTCAAAGACATTTAAAGATGAGCGCTGTTTCATGGATCTTGAAGACGTCATCTGGTGCGCGCTTGGTCAATTCCATGACGATTCTTGAAGTTATCCAACCAATGATCCCCCCATAGAAATTCCACTTTCTAAGTCATCCCATGTCGATTGCTCCGGCTTGCCAGAATTCCATGACGATTCTTGAAGTTATCCAACCAATGATTCCTTGCTTTGAATCCAACAATGTTAGGTAGCGCTGTGATTTCCTTGGAATTTTGCTAAATCTTTGATATCAAGCGAAAGAGAATAAGCTCCCGGCTGACTGAAAGATTCGTTCTTCTGACCTGCTTGATTCAGATCAAGAGTGCTTTTTCCATCTCTTCGTACTTACTTGTCTTCAATATTGCCCACTTTGCACTGCCTAGCTGTTCGATTGGCTTCAGGACACTCGCCATTTCTCGACCTCGATTTTTACAGGAAAATGTCAAAAGACCCTGTTTAGAATTGTTGTTTCGCAGCGATTCAGTCTTGTATCGAATAAAGAAATAAGCTAGTCGTGTCTCTCTGCTCTCCCTCTCTCTTGCTCTCCCAGTCGGCAGAATTCAAACCTGTGCGGGCAAAGCGCAATTGATTTAGAGTCAGTCACAGCAGTCAGCTCGTCAGTCGCCGTCAGCTTAATTTTTTGCCATAGTCTTCCTCAGTCATGAAGCAATCGACCTCCAAAATAGCCCGTCTCTCGATTAGTGGATCAGCCGTAGGAAAGCGAAGGAACGCACCGCCGTGCTCATCATCTTCGACAGTCCAGCAAGAGAGCCAAGCAGCCATCCGCCGACTCAGGGGACCATCAGTGTCAGTGCAAGTCAGCTACCAAGGAAGTCTCTCGACCTCAAGCATCATCCAATGCTGCCAAAGGATCTCCAAGAAAGCCAGTTCTGCTGAAATCTTCTATTCGTCTCTTGTCAATCGAACTCGCACCAAACTAAAAGGGGACGTGTTGGGTATTGTCATTCGAATAGTCTGTTTTTCCGCAGCGATTCCCTTTTGCTGTCTTCCTCCTGCTATTATATATAGCAGGAATCTCTGTTATTTTATCAGTTTTGTGTGGAATAAAGAAATAAGCTAGTCGTTTCTCTCTGTTCTCTCTCTCGCTCTCCCGTTTATTGCTCTCTTCTTCTAACTTCCTCTCAGCTAGGACTCAACAGATCCCGTGAAAGTGAAAAAAATTTGTCGTTTTTTCTTTTTATTTTTGCATCTTTACCTTAATGGACATGGCAAAAAGAGCTTCTATATACAATACATACCGTATTCTCTCTAATAATTGCCGCCTCGACTTTAAGGTTTTGTATCTCAGAGAAGAAAATTTATTTGCGCTGTTCTTTTCCGCGTTTTCTGAACTACCTTGATGAGCTCTAACCGATTACGCTTTTTGGATCTTAGTCGAGCACTCAAAAATATCGGGATGGACCTGATTTTAAGGACATCAAAAAATAAAAGCCCCGGGCAATTCTTTGGCAAAATACAATACTTGGTCAAGATTCATCTCGCAGGTAAGTCTATACGCGCATCTCCAATCCTTCAAGCCTAGGGCTTGGAGGCTTGGGTTGAGATACGCACACAAACATATAAATATAAATCACATCATATATAAATCACTCAAAAATAGCTCTGGATGCATAAAACACGTATGCATACCAGAGTTTCTATATGCGGTGGGTCCCAGTATACAAAACTGTGTTCATACTCTATTATTTTAGGTCTCTTTAGTACCCTGCAGACTTGGTTTCCAAGGCAAAAAGTCAGTTTACCTATGTTGAAGTTCCATCTTTTTTGCTCATTTCAAGGTGTTTAGTTGTTTTATCAAGGTGCGGTACACAACAAAATCACGCTGGTTTATAATGGTCTGTGCTACAAACCATTTATCCGTTAAACTCTATCATTAGACAGGAGTCTATTATTTTTCAAACCTCCTCGGATGGAGGTCGATTAATAGAGGGATTAATAGTAGAAGTTATACGGTAATCGTTTTAGTCAATAAAAACCAACACATTTTAACAGTTGGGCAACTTCGCATCTTTCACTCACTGAGCATGGAATAAAGAGTGTTTAATGTTGTATTATTATGGCTCGGATTCATCTCATAGGTAAGTCTGTACGCTCATCTCTATCCCCTAGAGTCTAGGGCTAGAGATTCGCGCACAAACATACTCTAAAATACACTCTGGAACATGCATGCATAGTGAAGTGTATCCAGACTCCGAAATTTTTCCCACAGCCCCGCAGGGCCCACGTCGAATGTCTTCAAAAACCCTGACTTAGAAAAAATTGTTGGAGATAAACCCCACGAAGGCTAATGCATATCTCTAAAACCCCCAATTAAAAATAATGGTCAAATATTTGGGTATTTATGTCCAAAGATTTTTTATTAAAAAACACTCCACAGGTAGATCTCTTATTCAACCTTCCTGTAGCATAGAGAAAAAGGCGGACTATGAGTCAGTGCCGATTGAGGTGGCTGACTACATTATCCAAAATAGCCATCAGTAATGTGAGGAGTGGTATTTCTTCCCCTTTTCAATAAAAGAATGGGAAGATGAGGCAGTCATTGCTGTTGTCTTTATGAATGTTCCGACTTGGGGCAAATTTATGAAGAAATAGAATTATTGAAAGTGAAGCACCCTTGTTTTCCCTTCTGGCCTTGAGGTGTTATTGAGTGGTGGAGGAGCACTAAATACGCCAACAATAGTGGTCATGTCTTCAAATTATTTCTCTCCTTTTTGGTGCTGTTGTTCGAAATTGCTTGAAGTGGTGGTGGAAAAGGAGAAGGAACAGGGCAATCAATAGGTGGGGGCAAGAACAGGTCTTCTCCACTCCTTTTTCGATGTTTTTAACTGGGGTTTAACCTTGTGCTGTTCTCCTTGGCGTGAAGACGCCATTTGTAATTGCGCCTGATTTGGGGTGATTGTCGACACTGTCATTGAATAAATTTCCTTTAGGCCAGTTATTTGTTGTTTAGGTGATGAAGAGACTGCATGCCAGTATTTTCTTGGTGGTTTTGATTGGTTGTGGACTGGTGCCGTTACTGTTAGGATGTATTTCTTTTAGCTCTTCTTCTAATCCGGCTGAAAAAGAGAGTGAACAGCCGGAACTCACCAAAGCAGCGAGTGAATTGAGGAGAAAGGAGGAAACTGGCAATGAGCTGCCCAGGGGAAACAATGGGGAAGATGTCCAGGAAGACTTGCCTCAACTTAATGATGCTTTTATTAAGGTGGGTTGAGGAAACTTGCAGAAATGAGATAAACGGAAGGTGGTATGGGAAATCCGAGATTACACTAGACTGAGGCAGAAAATTGCAAACCATATCCCTATAAGATCCCTTCGCCTCTTGGAACGCAATCGTTTAAACTTTTTTAGTATGCCCACGGCCAAACGACTTTTCAGTTCCATTTACTTTTACTTCTCCGTGGTTTTCTCATTGAATACCTAGTAGATAAGTGTTAATTAGGATTGAACACTGTTTTGGGAGGTCACAGGTTAGACAGCACTGTGTGAAATTTGTTCTTGTGTTTTATAGTGTCTTGCAGAAGTAAATTTAAATGCTAAACACACACCGAGAATTTTAGCAGTACGGCTTGCCTACAAAGAGTACAACAAAAGTTTTCTTTAATTCGTCTTCAAAAATGCCAGCAGAGGCGGTAGGAATAAGCTTTACATTTTTCATTACATTTACCTGTAGCTTGCACCTCTGACTTGACCTCTAGCTTAGCAATAAACTTTACCTCTAGCTCTAACTTTAAGGGTAAAAAGGGGTGTCCAGTAAAAATGCCAACACAAAAATGCCAACATCCTATTTTCTGTAATTTTTTGTTGTCTTGGGGAGAATTTATAATAATTCGAAAGTTTTATACATGCTTGGCTCATACACCGATTTCACCAAGTGTATATTAGGTAGTAGTTAGAAGTGTTGTGGAAGAGGCGTTGCTGAGCAAGTTAACAAAGTGGACGCCCAGTAGCTAAGCGGAGGGTGTGCAAAATAGCCAAAATATAAGAATAAATTAATTTATGGGCTTGGTAAATTCTAAAAATATAGTATTGAGCCGCGAGGACGAACCGACTTTACGCTGGAGCAAAAGAAAAAGATTATCGGTGCCGCAAAGAAAGAGTCAAATCAGTCAAAACTCATGAAAAAGATCAGTCGCTTGAATTGATCAATCGCGTATATTTTATACAAATTAATGTTTTTCAATTGTTGCAGAACAGATGGATCGTAGTCTGACTTATCAAGGCGAAGTTTAACCAAATGCTCAGGAATTGCAGCCATTATCCTTAAAAAACATAACACAACTTGCTTGTACACAGCCTCCAAAAATCAAAACTAAACAAAAACTAAAATCACAAAAAAACAAAAAATGGGTGCCCCCCCAAACTACATAAGGTCCAAACAATGCTTTAAGCGAGACAGTTGAAGTAAAAGTATTAAAAAAATATCTTACAATTTACAATATTCCATAAAAATAAAAAACTTCTTAAAAATTTTAAGTGCTTGCAAAAAAACCCGTTCACAAAAACTCATCTTTTTATAGAAAAAATTACCTAAAATTGGTGTTAAGCACCCTAAATTTACCTTAGGACGTGTATTTACGAAAATAAAATTTTTTAGCTCTTGGTAAAATTGTTACCCTGCTCCCAAACAGGGTAACAATCCATGATTCCTCCCTGTGATTTTTACCTTTACCTTTAGCTTTCTTATTCCTACGGGTAAAGCTAAGGATAAACCTTATTCCTACGGGTAAAGGTAAAAGTCGAAGGTAAGGGTAAAAACCTTATTACTACTGCTCCAGGGTGTGAGAACTCGCAACCCTGAAAATAGAACTTTAAAAATGTAATAAAAGTGTCTAGACATCAAATGCCCCCCATTTTTACACACACACACAAAATTTAGACCTATCTAAAAGAATTTGGTTACTTGAAATCAACTGTTAGCACTTCCAAGACCAAAGATGCCGAAGAAGAGACCACTCGGGCTATCAGGTAATTGTCAAAACTATTTAATAAACATACAAAAGGATGTGATATCACAGATACTTCCAAGAGTTTATGGGAGTAGTACCAGCCATAGGCAAAATGGACTTCCAGTCTACAAGTCACATGGTCCGCAAACGCTGTTCCAACCCAGATCTGCTGCAGTCTGAAGGTAACTTTTATTATTGAGTATAACTTGCAGTGAAATGGATTTTGTAGGCATGAATCAAATTTGGGAACGCTCTTCTCTCAAATGGCACTTGGTGGCTGATGATGAGAGCAGACCCTTGCCTAGGGGCTTTGAGCTGGGCGATTTGAGGCAACAAAATTGTCTATAAAATTATAATAGTTGCATTGCTTTAGGGACATGATCAGACAAGCCTTTTCGGCCTGGGAAATAGTCATTTCCATGGGATTTTTGGAAGAGACAACTAACGCCACAAATGCGGATATAGTCTTTGTGTTTGGTGGAGAGGAAATGATCAAAAATGAAAAGGGCAATGACAAAAAGGCCGGCAAACCACATGTTCCTTCTGCTACCACAGGTATGAGTGACACGCTCAAACTACGTATTTGCTCTAATTAGCCACCACGGTAACTTTCTTCCCAACCCCAAAATATTTGGAAATTTTTTAGTGGATTTCGAGATTTTTCGAGATTAAAAAGTGGGAACTAAGAAAACGTAATAAACAGAAACGCAAAATGTTTTTCCTATAGCGAGATATAAACTAGGGTTGCACAGGCTCGGTAAACCGAACGGGAATGATTTTGGGCAAGTTAACAGGAATCGAAAACCCGGTTGTTACAAACTGGAAAAGTGGTAAAATATTGGTAAGTTAACCGGAATCGAAAACCGGGTAGCTAGAAAAAACCGGAACCGAAAACCGGGCAGAGCCAAATCAAGCGTAGCCGTGCAGTCCCAATATAAACCCTCAAAGTGGAATGGTGGTGATTTATTAGAGGCTGGTGGCTAATTAGAAGAAATACGGTATGCATTAGTTTTTAAAATGCAGCATTGTGAATAATCGCATTTTTCACTAAAATCAAATTTCCAATGACATAGCCAGGAAATAAATAACTAGGACGAGCTCCCATAGGTCAAAATTTTAGCTTAGTGTTGGGTCATTTCATAAGTTCGTAGTGTTGTTTAAAGAGAGGGTGAAAGCTATTAAGGAGATTGTCTCGACACGAATTGGGCAATTCTAATTTCGAATTTGGTTTTTTTTCATTTTTTTGGGTTTCTAACTCATACAGTAACCTCCATTCACTATCTTCTTCAACATGGTTTAGTTCTTAGGAATAATACGTACTATCTTCAAATGTCAAGACTTGTTTGGTGATTGACCCAATCGTATGCGTATTCTCCACCTCCTCAAGGCAACCTTTAACTCCGTACAATTCCATCCAACCAGTGAAATTTTGAACTTTACTCTTATGCACGGAAGGTAGCAGATACTTCGATTGAACATCAATGGCTGAGACACAACAGAACTCGGCAGAGAACCCAGGGCTATCATATTACCCGTCCATTGTCAAATTTAGGGGTGATTCAATCAGTACTGGGCACTTGTACAATGCTCGCACTTCGGTTTTTGGTAATCCTTTTTATGAAATTATGGCGACACATCTTGCAGTAACGAACAGAAACATAGATCAGTGAATAAGAACCATTAAAAAGTATCATGAAAAAGGAAAAAAACAAATTCGAAATTTGAATTGTCCAATTCGCGTTGAGACATCTCCTTAGTAGCTTTCGCCCACCCTTTAACTGCTGGTTGCTGCCAAACCAATGACACCGCTGAAAAACTGGTCCCCACCAATTCAAATTTTAGCAACTTGCGTTGATGGGCGTGGGTATGCCCCTTTAAAATAAAGATATTTGTGGCATTAAGTTTTTTTATTGTGAGTTTTCATTATCATCCTTTGGAGTTTGACCACTCATTCCATAACTAATTTCCTAGTCTACGATATGAATGGTCGAACGGCAGGTGAACATTTGCGCTAAAATTTTTGCGCATCCACTGTTGCGCAAAAAACTTTCGTGTACAAGTTAAAGCGTGTAGAAGCTTGTGTAAAATTTGGTACATGATAGATTTTATTTATTTTGACAAAATCAAAAGATCCAAATTTTACAAACTCTTTTTATAATTAAGAATGTTTGATGCGCAAAAGCTATTACTAAAAAGTGAATGCGCAAGTGTTCACCTGCCAGTCAAAGCCTAAAAAATGATAATGTCCAGGGTGCCGTCCAAGGACTTCGTTCTGTTGCATGATTAGAAAATCTTGTTTGAGGTGTCATGAGGTGCAGAATTGGCGAGACTTTAGAATGGCATAGGTTGCATTCTACACAGAATTGAGGAAGCTGAAATTTAACCATGTCGACATTTCAATAGCAAGCCTTTTTTGGTACTATGAATTTTTTGAAATATCAAAGGTTAGAAAGATTGGTGCAAAATTTTCGAGTAATCATCAATTCATTTATCCTAAAGCCTCAGCTGTAAATTTCTTTTTTCAAGGTCTAGGCGTAGCCTTTGGAACTGAACCCATACAAAGTCGTATTTGGCTGCATCGCAACGAAAATTGGTCTACATTCCAGGTGCAAGAAGAGGTTTGCACTTTAATTGTTGCCAGCTTATATTTGATGCACTCTGACGTCAAATGCAATTAATTATTGACAGTATAATCACAAAAATATCAAAAAGATCATTTTCAGGGCAAAGTGGACCTATTTTTGGTATTGATTCACGAGATTGGACACACTCTGGGGCTGCGTCATTCTTCTGACAAAAACTCTGTTATGTTTCCAATTTTCGAAAAGAACACAGGGGAGCAGCTTCCAGTAATCAGCAACGATGATGTGGAACGTCTCCGCTCTCTCTATGGTTAGTGTTTTTGTGTTATATATATATAAGAAAAATAAATGTATGATGGATAGCATGTTTCTTTTAGTAAATTTACACATTCACTTACTAAATACCGTATGCTCTCAATTAATACCACCCTGGTTATGGGTAAAAAAGCGCCGCAGAAACGGCGCCAGAAAAAACAGCGTCTGAAAAACTACATATGTAATCTAAGGTTTGATTTTTTCAGGAGGTCTTCTCCTACTTTTTCGTCTTCGAAATCATGGGGTTTGCAGTTTGGGGTTTTGCACGAAGATGGGCATTTGCATTGAGACCGTGTATGGGCACAAAAACAACCAAAAATAACTTTATTCAACTAAAGGTAACAACAAACAAAATGACTAATTATCAAATCATCCCTAATCAACCTATTCGTCCATTTCATTTGTTTCCACTTCGCTACCAACATCTTGCCTGTAGAAATTGGCCGTGTGGAGCTGAAGGTGTCGAAGAAATGAGTCACGGCTAAGAGAGTTTTGCAGAAGTACATCAACTGCAGCATATCGATCCACAAGTGTTTTGATTTAAAGATCAGCTTTGACTACCTTTTGACTTCTAGTATGTCGAAGAGGATCGAGAGGATTTTCAGCGTGCCTAAAAGCTCCAACGACCAACGAGTTAAAAGGCAAAAGCAAATTATTCATTTGGCAAGTACTCTCTTCTTTCAGTCGCATAATGAAATGACTAAGCAGCAGATTACTCTTGGTGAATTTCTTTTTAAACGTATTTTGCCAGCCTTCAATAGCATTATTAGTCCTAGGTGTCCCATTGCGCACCCTTCGGTGCGCAATGGGACACCTAGGACCGAAGATAATGATCATCACCCAAGGGTAATGATCTTAATTCCCAGTATAAGCCAAGTTTGAAGTCTGAAGTCTCAAAAATTCCTAACTTAATGGCTGTTGGGCTGAGCACACACGTCATTGGATTATGATTAAGCCTCGGAACCAAATCGATTGTAGAATCGAATGCCAATTGTTTCCTAGCACTTGCGCATTTCCTGTGCTGCCGTCAGTGCTCGAATTGTTACGCCGCATCAAGCGTCTCCGCAGCTAGCCATCGGTTTACCTTTTTTTAATTGGATAAGTATGATTAGCGATTGCCTTAAGAAGACAACAGTGAATGCATTTACGAAAAATGGCATAACGCAAAAGAGAGGAAAGATCTAGTCGAATAATAAACCAGATAATTTTTAAATGTGAGTAGTGCTTTTCTTCTGCCTTTTTGGCGTGAAACTGCAATTTTCTGGCATTTTGGTGTTTTTTCCTGACGCTGTTTTTGCGGCGCTTTTTTCCTGGCGCCGTTTTTATCCATAACCACCACCCTCCCTAGTAGTACCACCCCCCCCCTACGGGACATGTTGAAGAATAAACCCTGTGTATTACTGCATTTGTTCCGTTTGTCGCCTCATTTCGGTTAAATGCTCTCTTTGGATTTAAAAGTATATGAATTGCTCAGTAAAATGATAAATCCTGATTTTGTAAAAAATTTGAGTAATAAAATTAGTAGCGCCGAAATTTTATAGATCTCGACAAATACGACAGTGGTCTAATTTTCAAAATTGTAACTATACTGGTAGCTATACTAATGTACGGGAAATTAAAAGGCTGTTGAATCTTATGGATTTTTCTTTCGGATGCCTTAGCTGCCTTCCTAAAAATTACTTCGACAGTGCAGAAAAAATCTGCCATTAAAAACATGCCAATTTTTACTGACTTCTAATTTCGATGCAGCATATTAAACGTTATTTTTTGTTTTAGAAATTATACCG
>JAKMXJ010014956.1:0-11557 GCA_029339935.1 Anguina tritici
GCACTTCCAAGTGGTTTTTGGGTTTTTCGAGATTAGGGTTGCATCGGTTCGGCTATTTTGAGATTTTCATCTTTCGTTTCTGACGGTTGCTGGTCCCTTGGAACGTGTTTGGGGCACCATTTTGGGAAGATTTGCATGCTTTGTTAACCTCTTTGGCCGTATCCTTAACTTACCCGGTGTTCCAGGAGGGAAAAAATATATAACTCAAGGCTTTTGTCGACGGTTGTTGATTTGGTGGTTCAAACCGGTCTTTTGTCACTTTTAATAGCAAGTGACCATGGCTGGCTTAAATCGAATATTATCTGTAAAAATAATTTTACTACTCTTTTCCTTGCAGCTGGCAGTGTGCAACGCTCTGCGCTACGTGCCTTCCCATTTCCACCATGAATTAGCCAAAGAGTTTGCAGAAGAGCTGGAAGAGCATGGGCACATATATGCCTACAGATTCATGCCCAATTTCCGACTGCAAGCCCCTTCACTGGCTAGTATTCCTGCCGAGTGTAAGCAAGGAGCATCTATCATTCTAATGATTCTCAACAATTTGGACCCGGCTGTAGCACAATTTCCTGCTGAACTGGTCACTTATGGTGATTTTATGTCTTTTTGCACACAATCTATTTTTTGGTTGGATTTAGGTGGCAATGGACAGGTGTTCTCCAACTGGATGCAGTTCCGCCTAGTCATGCTCTATTTGAGGCAGATGACTGAGCAACAAACCTTGGTGATGTATAGTGGCCATCCTCTAGGGTTGTTTCCTTCCCACGTAAATGCTCCTAGAATGGTGATCACCAATGGAATGGTGAGTGGGGAAACCAACTTAACAGGTCAAATTATTGGTAGACTAGATCAGCTACCGTGTTTTACAGTAAATGAAGGAAAAAACGCAAAAAACGGCCAAAAAATTTGCATTATTAAAGATCCTAAAACGTCAATGAACCTTAAAGGGCGGGGGACAATCGCGCCCGGTTTCGTGTAGTCGTGGAAAAGTGGATAAAATTTCTTCTCTCGAAATTCGTGCTCAGCGACCAGAACTACACCTTAGTAGAGCGTCAAACATGCGAAATAAGAGAAAATGACAGCAATGGAGGCCAAACCTGTGATTTCCTATCTTGCAATATGCTGGCTAATGCCTATCCACCCTGCCTTAAAATTGGCCGATGGTCCCCCACCCGTTTAACTCTCAGAGTGGACGTCTCACCATTTACTTTTGATAATTTTAAGATGATACCCAACTACTCCAGCAAACCCCTCTATGACAAGTACTTTTCCCTTGGGGTGACCATGTATGGCCAGATGACAGCTGGTAGCTACTGCTACATTGGGCCTCAGGGCATTGTTCACGGCACCACAGTTGGTTTCACCCTCTTTTAAAGCTGAAAGAAAAAGTGCAGATTCAAATTGTAGATAACTTTGCGGAATGCTGGGCGAAAATACTTAAAATGTGAAGACATGGCTGGAAAGGTATTTGTGAGCTCAGGACTAGGTAATTAATTACGGTGTTGTTGGAACTGGATCTACAGTCTCAAGTAAACCCAGAGCAGAAAATATTTGTTTAGCACCGCAAATTTTGTTTAGACACCCGGAAACTCTTTATTTCTGGGTACCAACCAGGGAACAGATATTATTCTACTCAATATTCTACCATGTTTTGGTCATTGTATAAAAACAAAGAGAGCCTCAGCACCCTTGGTCAAGAGAGTACTGATTGACGTACACGCAAATTTAGTCATTTTTTCCGTCGTCTAAGCAGCTCATTTCAGACACAAATCATACAACTCGCCGAGGTAGTGCAGTCGCAGGATATCATGGCAGTGCCCTGAGAATAACAGGTTCGATGACACGGAAACCGAATTTATTGCAAAACCAACAAGAGAACAACAACGAGGCCAATGGAGAAAAACGTCAAACATGGAGCCCAGCCATCAAAATTTCAAGCAGTTTCTTCGGTATTTTCGACTGCCTCCTGCATTGTCCTGTAGAACTCACGGGCAAAATCAGGTGTTTTGAAACGAGCCAGGAAAATTTCGTCGCATCCCTCCTTGTAATCATCATCGCTGAAGTCCTGGACAACGATAATCAGTTTAGAAGATGAGGTGTTATTAAACAAACCCCTACCTTGCAAACCCATGTATAGACTGCTGGATAATTTTCTTTTTGCTTGAGAGCCATGGTTGGATAAACTGAAAAGTTAGCGCAAAGCGTCAAGGTCTGATCACGTCGCATAAGAACCCGGTACTTGCCGGTAGACTTATTCTGGAGCACCTGAAATAGGAGAGAAAATAAGTTACAAGAACTAGTAAGAAATGAAAAACAAACCTTGATTTCACCCACACCCCGCTCCTTATTTTCCTTGGCGGGTTTGTCGAATCGATACAGCTTGCAGCGACCAACGAACAAGACCTTCTCGTCCTCTTCACCAGTCTTGACTTCGACCAGAGCAGACAGGGGAATAAGAGGCTCATAGTGAACGTTTGGCACAAATTCATCGGCCTCATCCTCATCTTTTTGCAATTCAAAAGCAGCTTCCGGAACAGAGGCAATAGCAGCTGACAGTAGAGAGGCAGTAGCAGCTGACGGTACAGAGGCAGTAGCAGCTGACGGAACAGGGTGAGCAGCAGTTTCTCCAATGCTTTTGATTGCCTCCTGCACCGTCTTGTAAAACTCTCCGGAAACATCAGGATTTTTGAAACGGGCCAAGAAAATTTCGTCGGACCCCTCCTCACAATCATTATCGCTGAAGTCCTGGACAACCAGAATTAGATTAGAAAATGAGGCATCGACAAATTAATCTCTACCTTGCAAACCCAAGTGTAGACTGCTGGGCAATTTTTCTTCTGTTTAAGGTCCATGGCCGGAAAAACTGTGAAATTAGCGCAGAGCTTCAAGGTCTGATCACGTCGCATAAGAACAAGATACTTGCCACTCGACTCGCTCTGGAGCACCTGAAACAGGAGATAATAGGTCACAGGAACCATGATTAATAATAATCAAACCTTGATTTCCCCTACACCTCGCTCCTTGTTTTCTTTGGCGGTTTTGTCGAATCGATATAGCTTGCAGCGACCAACGAACAAGACCTTCTCGTCCTCTTCACCAGTCCTTATTTCCACTAGAGCAGGCAAGGGGATGACAGGCTCAAAGTGAACGTCCGGCACGAAGTCATCAGCCTCATCCTCATGCTTAACTTGTTGCGATTCAGTTGACGGAGCAGGGGTAGTAACAGCTTCTTCAGTGCTTTTGATCGGCTCCTGCTTCACCTTATAGAACACCTCTCCAGCAACATCAGGAGCTCTGGAAGGAGCAAAGAAAGCTTTGTTAGCACGAATATGGACCAGCTTGATTACTTCCATCAGACGTTCCACTTCATTTTGATGACATTGAGCATTTAGGTGGAGAAGATAATTGGCGTGAGAAGACCAGGCATTTTGACTGGGAGCAGACCCTTCGACATGAAGACGTAAGTGGCGAACTTCACTCGTCAAATTGGCCTGAAAATTGGAGATAAAATCATGTTCATTACAAGAAACGACTTACAATACTGTACTCGATAGATCGATGAAATTCCGTCATCGACTTCTGCATGGCTATTATCAAGTCGTTGTGACTGCGCAAAAGCATTTCGATAGACATCTGACTTATTCGGAAACTAAAAAGAAGTAATTGATGTAAAACAAGTCGATTATAAAAAAAGGATGCAACTACTATACAAAATTATGGCGGACAAAGAAAGTGACAGACGAAAAAGAACGACGATATTTTTGATCAACGACAAGCAAAATTCCACAAAAACATATGATTATAGGAGTTTGTTGAATTTTTAAACATCAGTAAATTAGTACTTGGGTCAACACAAGGAAAAATGCTCCAGTAGAGTCGGACTCTTTTTACGGCCTAAAATAGGCTGTATGAGAATTCGTTTAAAGTGCTACTGACGGCCTATTTTTCTCGTCATAGACCGTGAATGCTCATGCTTGGACTTAACTCTCGAAATTGGAAAACTTGTAACTTTTTCCTTCCAGGAAAAAACGATCTTCAAATAAATTTTCGCTGATTTTATTTCAAGAAAATTCAAAGTTTATTCGTCTCTTACAGCTTTTTGAAGCGCACAGAAATGGATGGTGCACCGGTGCACCCCTTTTCCGTCAAAGGATTTTGCGTAGAGAAAAGGCAACTTTTCTGAGGTCATGAGCTCGATATTACCTTTAGTGCGCAGTGTTTTTTGGCGTTACTGTCCCTTTCCATTTTTTAGGCATCCAGAGTCATTTCGAATGACTTATGCCTTAGTCTGAGACTCTCAGATATCTTTGTGCATGCATCTTAACCCCAAGCCTGCTAGTCCTAGTCTTGAAGAGTTAGAGGTGTGCGCACATACTTACCCGCACAGATGAATCCGAGCAATATCCTTGATAATACATGCACTTAGAGGCTCTTTTTTGCCAAGTTCAGGCAATAAAAACACGGTAGTACAAGGTGTTTATTTTGGGAACAAAGCAAAAGCCAATTTTTGGTCAAAGTTTTTTTCTGGGAAAATCGAGTATTTATTAGTAGGAAAGTGTTGCTTTGGAGACCTTAAAGCATGATTTTAAAAAAATATGGGGTGGGGTATATCGCAGTGGAGTCCACCAATACCAATAAAACTGGAGGGTACTTGGATGTCCCGAAAAGCTAAAAAAGATGGGATTTGAACATAATTTTTATTACTGGCATCCGACTCATGTAGAAACTCTGATATGCATACTATTTTTACTTATCCAAAGTAGGTTTTCGAGTGATCTATGTCTCAGGTATATTTGCGTACGCATCTCTACAATATAAAATATGGCAGATAACATCAAGTCTAGACCATTTTTATTTGGAAGGACCTTCCCTTGGGTCACCTTAAATCGAGTTGACTTTAAATAAAAAGTTTAGTTTGCCTAATTTAAAGGTAAAAGCGACCAAATATGTCCAATAATGACGCTAAATCGAGGTTTGACTGTAAATGTAAAAGCACATGCATTAAGGTGGGATGAGTGGTGCGCAAGCTAAAGCAGCAGTGGTCTGTGGATGTATCGGCGTCATTGCCGAGGTTTTTTTCCAGTAGTTTGAAAAAATGACTATTTTTGGTAATTTCGGATTAGTGAAAGGGCGCTAGTCAAAAGACACCAACAGGGCTGGCTGGACATCTACAGCGACAAGCTGGACCAGGTGGTTGACTACATCAAGGAGTATCGTCAGAAAAAGAAGGCAATCAGTATTGGCTATTTGGGCAACATAGTCGATTTGTGGTTGGTTTTTGGATTGAATTTCAATTGCGAAAAATTCCAAATAACAACAGCGCCAAAATTTAATTTGATTACTTTGTTGTTGTAGGGAAAGACTAGCAAAGGAATCAGAGCTACTAGTAGAGCTAGGTTCTGACCAGACCAGTCTGCACAATCCATTGAATGGAGGCTATTATCCCGTCGGAGTCGCATTTCAAGAGGCTAATCGTTTGATGTCCCAAGATAAGGCTGCTTTCCAAAGCTTGGTCAAGGAAAGGTGATTTCAAACCATGTAGCATCCAACAATTTATGGTGCTTCCAGCTTATTGCGTCACATAGCTGCCGTCCAAACACTTGCACAGCGAGGCATGCACTTCTGGGACTATGGAAACGCTTTCCTGGTGGAGTGTTACAGGGCTGGAGCCAGCTGGTTGCTGGCTGAAAAGGCGTTGGACGACAAGACTTTCATCTATCCCAGCTATATGCAGGATATCATGGGGTTTGTTTTGAGAAAGAATGCGAGAGGCTAAACCCCATATTTCACCCAAGTTTTGACTTGCACCTCTAATTATAAGAATTGGTAATAAACCTACCAAAATATTTTCAAAAATGCCTTTCAGGGACATTTTCTCTCTCGGATTTGGCCCATTTCGCTGGGTTTGCACCTCTGGAGACCATAAAGACTTGGTGGAAACAGACAAAATAGCCAGCCAAGTGATCCAAGAGCTTATTGAAATATCTTCCACCAATGCATTGGCCACGAAACAACAATACACAGACAACCAGATGTGGATCCAAAAGGCGGAAGAGCACCAGTTAGTGGTTGGCTCCCAAGCTAGGATACTGTATGCCGATCAGTTAGGCCGAGTAGCAATGGCAAGGGCATTCAACAAGGCTGTCCGTCAGGGAGTCTTGAAGGTGACCTTTTTCAGGGGCAACTCCTCAGTTGGTTTCATTGTTGAAATCATGAAACGGATATTAGGCTGTGTCATAAGTCCTGCTGTATTTGTTCAAAGGTTCAATTCGTATTATTGTTTTTTTTAATACAAAACATTATAAAAACTACTCGACAAAGTAATCTTTTCCGAATATTCGAAGTTTTCCCATCTTTCTTGCAAATTTTTAATGCCCCTGACGCAGAATTTGGCTGGATTCGAGGCCAAGAATTCAGTAAGGTTTTGATTAACTTGTTCTACAGAGGCATGTTGTTTTCCACACAGGCCACTATGGAGGATCAGGCAATACTTACCAGCCGAGATCTTTGAGTTTTCTTTAAGTAAGACGAGCGGTGTGGATTTTTAAACAAAAAAACTGTAGGACTTACGACACCGCCTAATAGATCTCCCACAGGGCATCAACTTCAATTTTTTTCATGGAGCGGGCGGTAATTTCTTTTTTTTTTACCCCTATGGGTACCCATCAAAGAGGGATGGCGGTAATTTTCGGAAAATGTCTTAATAGTAAAATTTCTCGCATGATGTTTTGCCCAGGGATGAGAATTAGGGACTATTTCGTTCAAAATAGTCCCAAAATTTCCCTTTCAGGAATAGTTTTTATTTTTGGGACTATTTTTGGCACGAAAGAGACATTTTTAAAAAATAACTTGATCTTGAAGGGAAAAAAAAAGGAAAACTTTGGGACTATTTTGAACGAAATAGTCCCTGATTCTCATCCTGATTCTCATCCCTGGTTTTGCCATTAAAATTGCATATAAAATGCCACAGGCAAAAATTGGAACAAGAGTATGTCGCGAAAATGTTACCTAAAAAATTAAAGGAATACATTTTTTGTGCCAAATTTACTTCTTTTCGTGCCCAAAATAATTATGCACGTACCAAATATACTTTTTTCTTCCAAATACACTCTTTTTTGAACCAATAAACTTTTTTGTATCAGATCTTCAGTTCCCGTGGGACAAAAAATAGGTACAAAAAAGACTGCCACCAAGTTTGACTTTGGCTTTTCCAAACATGTTGCGATGCAATATTGCAGTGTATTTAGAGACTTATAAATACTGCAACTTCGATTTTTAAAATTCAGCTCGCAATTCTCAAATTTCGCTTTCATTTTTTACAAAAAATTTTGTCCCCGTGTTTTGTCATGCTTGTTTTTTCATTCAGGAATAGGTGACTTCATTGGTTTAGGTATTTCAGAATGAGTCTATTCTGGAGAATTCCGCCCGATGGTGAAGAAGCTGGTCGACTTGTTTTTAAGAAAATGTCGGAAACTGAAGCCGACCTTCTGCTGACACGGATGCAATGCGTGTCAGCAGAAGATCAAGCTGAGCAACCGAGGAACAAGCAATTTGAAGAGCCACCTCGCCAAGCATCCGGCCGTCTGAAGAATTTCGGTGAATTGGAAATGGTAGAGGAATCGAAGACTGAGGCAGTACAGCTAGGATTGGCAAAGTTCGTGGGAAAGGTGTTATCCTTCGTACATGCTTTTTCTTGTTACACCTTGTCATTATTTCAGATGAGCTATCAGCGCTGGATCGAAAAATAATGCATCACATTGCCTGCACGAATCAATGCAGAATAATTTACATTTATTTTGCCGTCAAGCGTCCCTTTGAGAAATTCGATGTGGAAGAGCAGAAGTAAGTGTTGCCTTTATTGGAATTGTGATTCATCTATTGCTCTTAGGTTCCACGGCTTGGCGACGTTTCTGGATCTTTGTTTCAAGGACAGACTGACAAGCGATAAGGTGAAGTTCTATTCAACCGTCACTTTGTAGATCCAGGAAAAATACGAGGAGGAATTCGAACTCGTCGTAAAAGAGTTAGGTATGCTTTTTGTCGGTAGTTGTTCCTTTAACTCATTTCTCTTTTAGATATACATTCTCCGTCACCGAACCGAACTTAGTTATTCATTGGAAAGCATATCTGCTAGTTCGGTGATGAGGTCGGATCAAAAGTGGAGCAAGCTAGCAGCGCGATGATTGAAATGAAGGCATACAACAGGGTGAACCGACGCAGAAGAGGATCCACTCAAGTTTTGGGAGCTTAATGATCAAGCAAGTCTTTTAATTTAATTGACTTATGTTAAGAAAAATGAGAAGATCTATCCGATTTTGGCCGAGCTGGTGCGTCACTTTCTTTCTGCACCGGTTACAAGTCAGCCGAGCGAACAACCTTTCTCAGGGGCGGATGATGTCTAAAATTACCGAAGGTCCAGCTTCCATCCAGAAAACGCCGAGCAGCTTATCTTCTTAAGCAGCAGTTTCCCGTTGTTAAATTATGAATATTATATCTTCTGTTTTTCCCGTTTGAATTTGAGGATTTGTGTTAATAAATAATTTCTTCTTTGGCGGGATTTGGCGAAAATATCAAAAAAGCGAAGGTCTATGCGATACATTGCAAGTCAGTTTTTGAAGTATTGCACTGAAAACTGGCGAAGACAAGAAAAATTGCATTGCAGGTATTCAAATTTCCAGCTCTAACTTCATCAGCGTTCCAAGATAGAGACCGCCTAACACACTAATATTAAACAAGTTTGCAAGTTCAAGCAAAGAGTAAGGCAATGCCGATGAAAAAATTTGAAAATTTGTTTAAAAATTTTAAAAGTTAACGCTTTTTTCTGAACAGCCTGTAGTCAAATCCAAGGTGAACCTCAAAAACATTAAAATATACTTTACTCAGATATCACAGTCATTCTACAAATAACTACTCAGGGACCAGTTGTAATCAGCCGAGACCACCACGATGTGAGTGGGACAGACAGTCCTTTTCGAGAGACTTCTAACATCCAGGATGGCTCCGCCTTCACTGCCGACATGGCTGTGCAAAACGTGATCGGCGATGCCTTCAGAGGAGCAACCTGGGTGTCCTTGCACAATGGAGGGGGTGTTGGTTGGGGAGATGTAGTCAACGGAGGCTTTGGAATGCTGTTGGATGGGAGCGGAGAGGCTGATAAAAGAGCAGACATGATGATTCACTGGGATGTGGCCAATGGAGTGAGTAGAAGGTGTTGGAGTGGCAACTCCAATGCTATGGAAACTATCAAGAGAACTATGGAGCAAGTGCCAGGACTGCAAGTAACCTTACCTAATAAAGTGGAGGATCAAAAAATGCTGGAGGGATTGTTTGAGAACAATCGAAACTTTATTTATGGCAACTGAGATTGTAAGCGCAGATCAATAAACAGCACAGTTATTTCCTTGTTTTAAACTTACAAGTGTAATTACAGAAAGGGGCTTTGGAGGACACCAAGGGGAGCGGAGTTCTTGGAAAATATACCGAGATATAAATGAGTTTGGGTAAAAATATACCCTTTTTCCCATACCCGGATAGTTATGGGTATAAGATGATACCCCTGGATATCAATATTTATGCCTATATGCAAAAAGAATATAAATATATTTTAAACTATTCCAGTATATCTATGACACAAATTAGTACGCACTAATTGGTGCTATTTAGTACAAAAAATAATTCTTAGAAGCCATAGGTTGGCATGGAAAATAGTTTTTAGAAGCCTAAATCTGAAAAAATCGGATTAAACACCTAATTTGGCCTTTTTGGGGGGTGAGTAGCCCATGAGGTATTCTGGCCCAGGTTCCATAAATTTGTTCGGTGGAATCATGGCTTGTTCCTTTCAAACCATGTTCACCCCATTATTTTGATAGGTTGGCATGGTTTGCTGGTTAGTACCTTTGCGGTTCGTGGGGTATCTTTTGAGACCGATGTAAGACTAATAACAGTTTAAACAGACGACCCAAAAATTCTCCCTTTAGATAGCACGAGAAGGCTTACAAGCGAATTTATTGGAAGCTCTCTCTTGTATCTTTTCTTCACACCCAGCAGAGGAGCAGATTTCTGGCTGTCTTCCTTCTTGCAGATCGTCGCACTGGTTAAAGAGGAGACTGGCGTGTGGAGCTAGGGCTTGGTCCATTTGAGGTTCCTCTTGAATGGTCTCTTGCGCTGGAGTTCTTGTTAATGGTAGTTCAAAGGCACTAAGCAATATTTCTAGAGAATTGTCGGGATGTTCCGGATGTAGGGCACATGTCCGTAGCTGATTGACGTGGAGGCGATTGAACTGACCAATTTTTAGTTTGACGGTGTAAACCAAACCCTGGTAACCGAGGATACAACTGAGAGAACTTTATAATGATATCGCCTACGAAAAAATTGAGGTCGAGGTTCGAACCTCTTTGGGCACACACATTCATATTTAGCTCAAACTTTTGGCAGTAAGTGAGTCCGAAGCTAAAAAGTAAGGCTAAAAAAGTGACTGAAAAGTATCGAAGAATCGATTGGAATCATTTCCACGACTGGTTTATTTAGCAAATATGGAGTTTAACCCTTTATTCAAGTGTCAAACGCACAAGAATTTTTTTTAAGGAGTTTACTAAAGGGAGACCAAAGTTTTGTCGAAAAGTCGATTGGCTGCCTCACAAAAGCCTTCAGATTAGGCAAAGTCGAGTAAAACACGGTTTCAAATACCCTTGACCTAAAAATGTTGGAGAAAGCACGGAGAAAATCCCTGTGAATGCTTGACCTAAGGATTTTTCCGGGTCAACAATTTTCCGGAGCTTTTGACCTGTCCTGGCGGATTTTACTCGATTTTTGCCTATTCTCAAGGCATTTATGAGGCCGCCAATCGCTTTTTCGCCGAAAGTTTGGCCCTCTTTAGTTAAGCCCATGAAAAAATTCTCCTGGCCTATTGAGCCTTAAAATGAAAGACTCGATTTTCGACAAATGAACCAGTCTTGGAAATGATTCCAATCGGTTCCTCGATACCTTTTTGCCATGGAACTCATCGACTGAAAAA
Organism: Anguina tritici; assembly: GCA_029339935.1. Classification (NCBI taxonomy): domain Eukaryota; kingdom Metazoa; phylum Nematoda; class Chromadorea; order Rhabditida; family Anguinidae; genus Anguina; species Anguina tritici. Next base: position 11,012 of record JAKMXJ010014956.1, read on the forward strand.
TATTGGACCTAAAAGTAAATGTGAGGGATTTGAACCTGCGACCTAAAAACTAGAGTCTAGTTTGAAAAAGGAGTTCTTTTCTTCTAGTTTTTTCAAAGTAGACTCTAGTAACTAGAGTCTAGTTTTTCGGCCTTATTGACATCACTGCATTTTCCATGATTCCTGAAAACTCAGGTTAAGGGATTTTAGCAAGTGAAATCAGTGTTTTTGTCCCTTCAAACCATATTCCAGCATGATTTTAGATAGGATATAATGGTTTGGTTGGCACTTTGGCTTCATTCCCAAAACTAGCATATGGCCATCTGGATGGGTACCACCTTAGGTTTCAGGAGTTTGGACTGAGAATCCGCTCTTTTTGTAATTTAAAACCGTGTTCAGCGCACAATTTAGGGTAGGATAACATGGTTTGCTAGACCTTTTGGCTAAAGCCTGAAAATTCGGGTATTCCACCTAGATAGCCATATGGAGGGTCTAAATTCGCCTACGGTAAATTCGCCTACAGGTAAATTCGCCTACAAATTTTGAATTGAGGGCGATGGTTCGAAT
>JAKMXJ010015029.1:0-17536 GCA_029339935.1 Anguina tritici
CCATCATTTGGCTTATAAAAATGAATGTCGACACTGCCAGCCAGCACATTTCTATTTAATTCCTGTTTATTTCCTTTTTTAAGTTGAAATTTTACGACTAAAAAGAAGCGATTATAAAAAGGAACAAAACAGAAATATTCGGCATTTTATTCTGCATCAGAACCTGCCCGTCTCACAGTTCGTATTTCTCGTGATAATGCAACTTCTTGGTGGAATCGTTATTAGGCCCCAAAATGTGAGTTTAGAAGACATTAGTTGACACTAAATGTCAAATCTTCCAGCTGAATAGCCAGTTATTTTGCTCCCATTTTCCTCATTAAAAAAGAGGACGTCAGAAAGATTGTATGTATTTTATTACAAGAATAGTCTGATATTTGTCTTAATTTGGTGATAACCAGAACTATGCTCTTTTATTTATCAACTTCCACTACAAGCAATGTGTTTGGCTTGCCCATTGCAGGCTCTTCGGCTGGGAAAGTGTATGAGCCAGCATCTTCTTCAGAAAAACTGTCGATGACCAAGTCTCCATTCCAGCTCAAATGAGCTCCTTTTCCCACTGTGTCGCTCTAAATTACATGCATTGAAAGGAACCATAGCTTTTCAAAACGCCCACAAATGGAATATTTGACTTTCGCGTGAAATTGTGTGCCAAATTACCCCAGTTTGTATAGTAAAATCGAGCACCTCGAACACAATAATAAAAAGCGATGCCGGAAAAGTTTAGAAGAATTGAATGTGTCTGCAGGTGATGTCGTCAAGAAAGACTGCATTTTTCCTAAACCCCTACTTCACCACTGCGCCACCCAGCAGCACAGGGCAGAAGCCTAAATATTCCATTTCGGGGATTTTAGAAAAGCTGTGACCCTGTCTGTTCCTTTTCATGGCAATTCTAAATCCAATTCCCGGGGGACCCCCCCTATCCAATTCCCGGGGACCCCCTACCCCCCTATCTTCCCGGGGTGAGGTCATATCTCACCAACCAAGCCTTGGATAAGAATTCTGATGTCAAATTGAGATTTCTCAGGTTTCTCTACCCAGTGAAGCTCGATAAGATGAAAAAATTGCAGCAGATTCATATGTTTTGCAAGTGCATTGCCGTTTGTCCGAAAATACACAAATATCCCTTTTCGAACATTTGTTCATTTAGTAGTGTATGGCGCCTTCAATTGCTCTATTTTATTCAAAGACGGCGTGTTTTCTGCCACAGAAATTGGAACGCTTGCCTGACAGATCAAGGGTACAGATCGCCGAAACTGAATTTAATGCCAGCTTCTCATGCTTTATCTCTTTTGTAGGCTTCTTAGGCTCGTCCTTGTCCTTCTTGGCGGCTTTCTCCGCTTTGTCAATTCTCAACCCTGAGTCGTCCACATCGTCCACGCGAGAAATGAGTTGGAGAAAACAGGCGTGACAAGAAAAATCAAATGAAAGCGCGATATACTACAAAAAGAACAAATGTCACTTTAGCCAAAAAAAAGCAAAATGGACAGCTCGTGGTAATTTTGTGGCAGGAACTGTCCTATGTCCAAACTAAAGTGGTTCAATTCAAAGTTATCAAATTGCCATGAATAGGAACACACCGGGTCATTTAAGCTCATTGCCCTGCTAGGTCCGCACAATTTTTAACCCCAAATGTGATGTGTATTCCCGATTCTGATACTCCCTAAGGCCAAAAATTATAGGAATCCCGTTTGTGCAATTTATTTCTGTGAAACTCAATGACTTTGCCCCCAAGAAGGCCGACGTTGAATTCAGATAAAAAAGTGACCGTTAAATCGAGTGTTGATATTTTTGAAGGCAAAATCGTTGAGCTTCATAGATACAAACTTCAGATTTGGAATACTTCGTATTTTTCGGCTTAGAGGCATCAATATCAGAATCGGCAGCAAAAATTGGGGTAAAAAAGGCGTCGAAACGAGCTGTGGATTGAATTGAGGCGTGATGGCTAAGTAAAGATGGACTGTAATTAATTGAATTTCAAGTGCAAACCCCATCAGTGGTCCAACTGCCGTCCTGGCACTGGACAGCAAATAAATACTGGGGCTTGGGATTGGCAGTAGTCACTCTCTTAACCACCAGTTGTCCGGGCACACTATTGAAGGAGAACCTCTCGCCCAGTTTGACCACAGCCCGAGCCACAGCTGCTTCGGTTGGATGGAATTGGGTGAGAAGCACAACCACTGCAATGATCATTTGATAAAGTTGGCAAGCTCAAGTGTTTACTTTGGAAAATTAAGGCAGAAGTAAATTTTAGTCGCAGTCGACTGTTGATATAATACAAGCCGGTAACACTTTACTCTCTATACAGAATACTGGCGCTTTGGAACCCTTTTTCCTAGGCGATGCGTATATGAAGTTCCTTCCCCTTTAAAGGGGTATGCCACCCTCTTTCTAAGCGGTGGGAACCATTTTTATATCTTTTTTGTCATGACGGGGTACTTGAGAGAGGTTAAATTGAAGATGTAATTTTCCATTTTTCTTAACGTAAGGGCCCGCTCAACCGGGGTTCCAACCAAAGAGCCCTGAACACGAATCCAGAAACCAACCCATGATCTAAACACCAATAAAATTGATTTACCTGCAAAAACGCCCAAATTAAAATACATTTAGTCAATTAGTAAAGCAAATGATTGGAAAAAGGGGAGTTTCGGTGGTTTAAGTATCAGTTTGTTTTTGAACAGCCAAAGGAACCGCTCCCCCTGAGGAATCAATAGTAATTGACGTGTCAATAAAAAAAGTTGAGTTGTTGTTCCTTTTCATTCCGGTGACTCATTTTTTCAACGAAAGCAATTGTTCAAAGAAAGTAGAGCATGGGCAGGAAAAGTTCAAACAAGCAAGTCCATCTTTCTTGGGTTGGGTGTCTATTGGATTGGCACAAACATTCATAATTTGGCATTATTCCCACCATAATAACTGCCAACAAAAACAAAGCATTGTTCACTGCCCCGACCACTAACAAATATTTGCTAATTATTTGGATTTTTCGCGACTGCCTCTGCAGCAGCAATGACAACAAGGTAGAAATTTAATTAGTGGAGCTCAAACAACAATATTTAATATGGTATCCAGCTCGGAAGTGCGAGCGGAATTATGTAGTAATTAGTAAAGCAGATAATCCCCACCTGCTCAGTTCGAAACTTCAGTCATCTGGCACACACCATTGCAGATACTTGCTTCCCATTTTTTATTTTGCCGTCGCATTTTTTGCAGCAATTGAATTTGTTTGTCATTTTCAAGTGGTGCTATAAATTAAATGGGTTTTTGGTAGACTCTACAATACTTTTGAGAAAATAGCAAAAAGGGTGTGCAAAGTACTGAATATGTGCTGGAATACCTCTGAAATAGATTTAGGCAGCTCATTGGTAGAGCAACAGTCTGTTAAGGGGACATACCCCTTGCTAATCAATATAGTTTTGAGTCGAAAAAGGCGGTTCCCAGCCGGGGATAGTCTGGTGAACTCGAAAAAGAATTATTTTGAGACTAAAACTTGTCGTTTAGCGTCAATATCGCATTTGTCCACTGCTGCTTTGTTCTCTGTATGAAGCACCTACTTGATCATTCTCGAACATTTCAGACTTTCAATGGACTTGAGAGGCCGTTAATAATTTTATTAGACAACTTCTCCTTTACTTTAGCCATCCTTTGATTTTTTTTCTTCGTCTTTTTAGATGCTGCCACTTGGCCATGGGACCGAAACAATATGAATAAGAGAATGAACCTAGGGAAGACAAGCTAATAAATCTTTGCGTTGAAAATACCAGCACGCGACTCTTATTGCGACTCAATATTTTTTCAACGATAACATTTAAATGAAAAGTCATAACTCTATCTCATGCTCTTTTTGTAGCTGTTACAGTCTTTGTGTATATTTGGAGGCACTTACTCATGCACCCTATTGACACTGCCATGCCGCCGTGCCGAGACGGTCCAAGTTTTTGGGACTCGACGCAACACAACTTGCAAAAAGGGCAAAAGTTGTGGGCTGGTTGCACATTTTGGCCTAAATTTCGGAAAACTGCCAAATATAATCCAAAACCTACAAGTTTGAAAGCTCATGAGTTTTCAACCTTTCCACTTCGGTTTGTGGAAATTGCAGGCTCTACCCAACTCTTTACGCTCTACAAAATGGCGTATTTACATTTTGAAAAATTGCCCTCTAGCAAAAAGCCAAAAATGGGTAGTTGGTTTCAAATGGCTGAAGCATGTCAACCATTTTCTTAAGAAAGCAACTTAAAATACTCTAGAACTCATAAGAATATCTGTTCTAGACAGAGGCATGGCATTTTCAAGATCGGACCTTAACCTTTTGTTAAGGTCTGTTTTCTGATTTGGTAAAGCAATTTTTGAAACCTACCATTTTTACTTTTAGCTGGCAAAATAGCAGCACAAATATTTGGTGCGAAAATACCAGAAAATTGATTTCTTTGGTCATATTTCAAAAAGGGAAGTTGGATTTGCTAGAGTTACTGCAGTAATTAGTTAATAAAATTTCGTAGATTTGCACCAATAATTGGTTTGGTGTTAATAGTGTGATAGACGTCTTTGGATATGTTTATAATGGAGCCGAGGTTACTCCCTCTTTCATTGGTTAATTTAAAGGATTACTGCATACATCTATTTTGCCACAATTTGAGCGCTTAGTGTTTTGTAATTATTTGTTCTTTAACATCTTTTTGATATGCTAACAAATCATTCGTATTGCTGCAATTTTATTTTTAAAAATCAGGTATTTTAGTCATTTGCTTGCCAAATATGTAAAACCTTTTCACTCCCTATTTTTTGCCCTATTTTGTTTGATTGTTTGTTTTGTTATCAAGAGCAGAGCTTATAAAAGCAGAATTTGGTGATTCACAAGACTCATCTGTCTAAAAAGGGTTGCTGAAGTTGCAGGAATGCTTATGCTTTCTTCAAACATACTAATCCACTGGATCTGTCCCTGTGTACAGTCAAACCTCCCATCAAGATAACTCCAAGCGACCGCCTCCAGGATGAGGAGTAAATTTAATGGGAGGCTAGTTTGGATATCTTAATAGAAGGTTTTGACAAAAATACGATGCTTTATTGACACATACCGAACAAAAATAACAATCAATAATTATTGGGAGCAAAGTAATCGGGGCTGTTCTTTGTGTTAATTTCTTCATTATTTGTTCGGTCATCAAATCATCCACTATGTCGCAGAGTCCCTGTGCTTTCGGATTAAAGGAGTAGCTATGGAGAATCTGCAAAGCTTCTCTGCCTTGTCGACCTCCATCACTACTCTGTTACTGAAAAGAAAGTCCGAAGGCCGAACAACCGCAAGCATTACCTCTCCGTTGCCGGCTACTCCACATCCGTCTTTGAGACATCCGCCGCGATTTAGGCGCGTTTTAGCGGTTGCGAGCTGACAACAGCTGACTATCCGATGCCAACTTGTCCTGCAGAGACTATACCACCAGTAGTTTCGATCACCGGGTGCATTCAGAGAGCCTAGCTAAATTTCAAGATTATATACTTACCCAAAGAGTTAAAGCTCCGCATCGACACTCTTCACAAATCCGCACTTGGTGTACCATCTCAAAAACCATGCGACCCTCTTTTTGACGAATTCAACCCCACTGCATCCACCCCTATCTCACATACATTCTCAAATTGCATAAATATCTAGAAATTTAGTTGTGTTGTGACCTCTATATCCCTTTTGAATTGGTCGCTTCTAGCCCTTTCACTTGGCACACTGTCCCCACTAATAATTGCTTTGTGAGTGTGTGTATACTCACTCGCCTGCTCCAGCGCGTCTTCTTCTTTGTCGTTTTGATTAAATTATTGTTGTTATTATTAGTGTGCTTTATGATTTATTGATCTGCTTTTGCATACACACACACTCTGTTTCCTGAAACAACTGCTTTTCAGAACAAAACCAGGGCTTTATTTGCTCATACTTGCCACATTTGCTCGTTCACCACAATCCAGCAATGCGTGAATACAAAATAGTGGTGTTGGGTAGCGGAGGTGTGGGCAAGAGCGCCCTGACCGTGCAGTTTGTGCAGGGCATATTTGTGGAGAAGTACGACCCTACCATCGAGGACAGCTATCGAAAGGTCGGTCCAAGGCCATTCTGGACTATACTAATTGCTAGGGTAGCCCAAGGATTTGGTCCCTTCAAATTGGGCCAACTAGATGTCCCACTTCTCTGATTTTTTACAAGGCAAGTGCTAAATCTCATGCTGTAACTCACATCTAAATCAAAAACTAGATCAGGGTCATCAGCACCAGATTTGCCACCTGTCTTGTGAAAAAACGAACAGTTGGGGTGGACGCGCCCACTTACTATTGTTTTGATACTAGTGCCCAATCACAGAAAAGGTGATAGTGGTATTAAAATGAAGGTAAGCGGACAGTTTACGTCGACACAAACCGTCTTTTTACCGTGAATACAGAGTGCTACAATTTGAATAGACCCAATCCTCGGCTTGCTATTGTTAGTGCTTTTCAGCAGGTGGATGTGGACGGCCAGCAATGCATGCTCGAGATATTGGATACAGCTGGAACGGTCAGTGATTAGTCTCTTTCTGAATACATTCAAACCCCTCATTAAGGTAGCCCTGATTAAGGTAGCACTGGAGTGCCGGTCCCCGGAGTAATGAGGGGTTTGACTGTATGGCAAAAGTCGAAAAATTTTACATGCGCTCATCGAGCCTATGACCAAACTTGACTTAGGGCAGTTCGGGGTGGCTCTTACGAAAAATCTTATATTTGGATGTATAAAAACTTGTCAATGACAAGTTGCCATTGAAAAGACTATTTTTGCCATGATATTTTTATTCTGAGAGCCCCAAGTACGCAAAATGTCCTTGGGAATCTGAATCTGAGAACAGAATTTCGAAAAGATGCTTAGCGGCTGAGATAGGACCACAGGTTGGACTAATGTCATTTTGAAGCAATGACCATTCAAATTTGGCTCATATCTTAGCAAACAAGGATTTTTCTTTCAAAAATGACTTTTTAGGTCAGAAAACGCCCGGAATGATGTTTGTTGTCGTTTTTAGCGTATGCAAATTGCCTTGTTGGTAAAGTCGCAATCCCAAAAAAAATTATTGAACATTATTGCATAAGCAATGATGTTTACAACGACACATAATTAATTGTGACAAATGAAAACCTGAACAAGCCATGTTCAGGAGCAATTCACTGCAATGCGCGACCTGTACATGAAAAACGGACAGGGCTTTGTGCTCGTATACTCCATCACTGCCCAGTCCACATTCAATGACTTGATGGACTTAAGAGACCAGATCCTGAGGGTCAAAGATACTGATGATGTAGGCCATCTCTTGCCTTATTAGTAACCCCTCTAAACCATTTCTATTCCAGGTGCCGATGATTCTGGTGGGCAACAAGTGTGATCTGGAGGACGAGCGGGTGGTGGGCAAGGATCAGGGTCTCAACCTAGCTCGCCAATTCAACTCCGCCTTCTTGGAAACATCAGCCAAAGCCAAGGTGAACGTCCATGACGTGTTCTACGACCTGGTCCGTCAAATCAATCGTCGCTATCCTGAGTCAGGCCGTCGGCCAGGCTCCAAGAAGAAGTGCTGCAGGTGTGTCATCATGTGAAAACACTGTCCAAGAGAATACACACAGCTGTTATTGGTCTATTTTTTATTTATATCAACGATAATTCCTGTTAGAGAAGCAATTCAGGTTCTGGGAAAATTAAAATGGAAACACAAGTTTTCACCATTTACTGAGTGATTATATCTATTGAGTGTTTCTTTTCTTGAGAAAGCAGCCGGTCTAAAATTAAATGGTCATCTTTTCATTTTTACTATAGAAATCGGTCTACTTCTGGCAAAACAAATTTAATTCACTAGTAAAAGCGGGCGAACCTATATCTTGTAAAATAGAGAACTTGCATACCCTTATTTCATAAAAATTACATACAGAAACTGGGTTTCCCGGGGTTTTGTAAAATTCTTTTATTATGACAATTTTCTTTGTGTTCCAAAGCCAACAAACTTTCTTGGAAAGTTTCTTCTGACTTTTGTCAGAAGGGTCTAAACCTTTTTTCCTCCTCTACAAAACGTGCTTTACACTTTGTGAAAAGCTTCAGAATTTCACAAGCTAGAATGTTCCAACCCCGGTCGGGGTTTTTTTGTCGATGAAAAAACCATGGATGAGGTTGGGACGTTCTGGTTTTTGAAGTTCTGAAGTTTTTCAAAAAGTGTAAAGCACGTTTTGTAGAGGAGGAAAAAGAGTTCACAAAGTTACTGGTTGACCTTGAAAAACATGAAGAAAATTGTCATAATAAAAGGGCTTTACAAAACCACGGAAAACCCCATTTCTGTCTCTAATGAAAATCACTTATTTCATAAAAACATTTTAACAAGTATAGATTTAAGCAAAAGCGCATTTGTCTCAAAGGGAATTTAGTTTCCTGACACCCAACACTGGCTCAATCTGACTTTTTCTTGGCCATTCATTGTTGCAACCAAGACCAAGGTTGCTCGACTTAAGAAGTTGGTAAGCAAATTTCCAACTTCCGGGTGCATACCTCAATTTTTTCATTTTAGGAATTATGGGTTTAAAATCAGTATATTCACACATGAAAATGTTTCGTACGTTTGGGTCGTTTGCAAATGAAAAATGCAAATGTTGAAATGTCTTTTTATGAAATAAACGATGTCAGGTTTTCTGTGTCATGATTTATGTGTATGCGCACCCGGAGTTCGTCCAAAATTCAGGCAATCCAAAAGTGAATTTCCTTGAAGGTGGTGGCATTAATTCGAAACTTGACTGTCAACAGACTTTTTGACAGGATATTTGCCTCAAAGAACATTTGATGATAGGTTGCCCATTTAAAAAATGACCATTTTAGTTTTAGACCACTATCATTGAAGTTCCAACATTTCCAAATTATCGGCTTTAATCCCCCTTACATTCTTTCCATCCACACACAACTGTTTTGTCGAGTCCCAAGTAGAGTGCCTAAATCATCATATTTTTTGTTGTTGTCCGATATTTGTGTTTGATCGAAGTCCTGTAATACCTAAATATATCTTCTAATATTCTCTTTCATGATTAGCATAACCTGTCGGGCTTGCTAGCCTTCACATTCTTATCCTCACGAATCCAACTTTTGTTTGCATCGGCCATTTTTCCGTTTGGTGTCCTTGGATGGCTTTGTTGTTCAATTAGAGAGCTTTTCCTGTCCAATGACATTGCTTTTCAGTGATGTTTTTATGAAAAATTTAATGAACTATATTTACGTGCTTCAATTCTATGGAATGAGTAAAGTTTTTATGTGATTAAACATAAACCAGTGTCGGACATAGGGTTTGACAGCATTTTTATTCGCGAAGCCAAAACGGGTGCAGATATTAAATCAGATGTAATATGAAGAGATTGTGAACATGGTTGAGGGAAGACATTCTTGACTTCTTCCGGCTTCAGATGCATCTTGCCTTTCTAGGCCTGAACTACCTTCGAAGGAGACGGTGAATGTTGGTTCTGACTTAGCCACTTGCCTTGGTTTGTACTTCTGTCTTTTGTTCGGAACTGAGCTGGGCAGCGTACAACTGGCCCATCTGGCCAAGGGAAAAATATGATGCCATAATCTCCCTATGGACAAGTACCAGGTCTTTAATAATTATACTTTCAGATATTCCGGAGAGTAGGGTCTCGACCGGCTCACTCAAAATCACGTCATCTCCCAACAGGGTCGAGTTCAGCTAGTATGCGGCTCTGTCTCCAGTGCTCAAAATGTCTAAAATCTCATTTTTAAGTCGGTTTTAGCGTATAGGAATTACGCAAGAGACGATAAAAACCTGAGTTTGAAAAAAAATTAATGGGCGAGGCGTATGCCTTAGTAGCTCCCTAAACATTCCAAATTTCCAAATTATTCTGCCCAATTCAACAATTTTGCCTTTAAAAAGGCAAAAATTTGATATAACAACACCCTATTTTTAGAAATGAGGTCATAATATCAAGGTTCTGCTTCTTTCCATCCTACCTGTTACCACGGCCGAGGGGGCGAGTGTTAAGATTGCAAATTCGGAAGCCTTCTTATTTTTTGGACTAGACTGACCCACTAGGATTGGCAGAAGACTTCAAAAAGTGGGGTAAAAAAGGCACGAACCCAGCTGTGGGTCAAGTTAAGGGAGTATCGTTAAATCGAAACTTAACTGTGTACTTTTTTCCTCAAAAGTAACAAGAGCTGCACATGAATTAGTCAATTGTATTTATTATCTTCATATATTTTGTTACTCTCAGTCAAATTTTCAATTTTTTCCCAAAATAACGCTGTATCCCAATCTGTATTTCATCCTAGCAACAAGAGATGGCGTCTCCATATGTTCCCTCACAAAGGGAAGGGTCTAAACATGTACAACTCATCTCTGAGATACCCTACAAATCCCCTCCTCCTTTTGAGGATGGGGGAGAACAGGCGTAATAGATCCCGGTGTGCAAGAGTTCATTGTTGCTCCTGCTGTTCTGCCCATCTTGGGGGGTCAATCAGGGGAGATCTGTACTCCTAAATTGGGCGGTATGGAATTTCTTTTCTCTTTCCTTCATCATTAATAATTCTTTTGGATCTGCTGTTACTACCCATTTAGTAGTCATTTTAATAAGGAAATGTGGATTTCCACGATTTTGCAATTAAATGCGCCTTCATATTACCCATCCTTAATGTTGTTATGACCATATTCAGATCTCTCTTTAATTTTCTACTAATTTAAAGGGGCTTTTTAATCGTATTCTAAGTCAAAATAACGAGATGGCGGATATTATTCGCGAAATCGGCGAATATTCTCACGAAATTATCCGCGGCGCATAATTCCGCACATCCTCATAAGTCAACTACGATCCATCATATCCTTGATATCTTTTCCGAACGACTCGTCTCGGCGTGAGCTAACGAATGAGTACTCATTCGCATACTTTCTACTTTTTTAAATAAAAAAATTAACAAAGGCAGAAATATTCCTCAAGTCGTTTGAAGACAAATAAAATCTTCTCAAAAATATCTCAACCATTTTTCTCTCGTAACCATTTGAGCAATTTTCCTGCATTTGTTGATTTTTTGAAAAAGTGAGTCATTAGTATGCGAATGAGTACTCATTTGATAGCTAAGCCCGGACTCCCTAATATGGTTATCGCCCAGAATCGTCCCAAATCATCTTATTTATATATTTTAGGGCTAAAAACATGCATAATAGTTGAAAAAATAGTGCCAAAGACATTTATGCCACTTTTGGTTTGTTATTAAATTTTCTAGCATTTGGCCTACATGCATAGAATGAAAAGACAAAAATAGCCTTTTAAAGGTGGTTTTATGTGTAATTTTTTGTCGAAGTGCCTCTATGTGCTCCAAGACTAACCATTCTTTGTTTTCATCATTATTCATAATTTATTTTTGACAACTCCTAAGCCTAGTCTAGTCTAAGTTAAAGCCAAGCCTACGGCCTAAACCTAAAGCATAAGCCTTAAGCTTGGATATTGTATTAGCTGCATTTTAGATAATCTGTGACTCTTCTCGAAGTCATCAAAGAGAGCCGGGAACGACCACTGATTACTGGAAAGTATACGACTTGTTTAAGAAGGATATCAGCATTTGGTAGTCAACTACAGCTTGCACAATAAAGATCCGGAGGCTGGAGCTCATACCAACAATATGGAAGCTACGTAGAGAGCAGCTAAAGCTATACAACGTTTACTGGAAGAAATAAGTTGAAGATTGCCAGAAACTTGGCTTAGGCTAGGCTTTTCTGCTAAATATTTGTTTAGGAGAATTTGCACAATAAAATACGTTGACAGAACGTCAGAATTTCTCAGTCTAGTATTTCCTCTTTGTTTCCCTCCTCTGCTGGCGCACCACAACGATCGATGGTTCTTGACTTCCCAGGAGAAGTTTTCGTGGAAGGTATGTTATAGGTTGTTCTTTTGTTAGTGTTAATAAATGTTTTCAAAAAATTACCACTTAAAAATAGCATACCTTAACATTATGTAAGCCAAAATTCTCGAATTTTTTTGTTGCTCAAAAGCTGTGAGGAATGTCTTTCCAGCCATTTTTTCAAAAATTTCATCTAGATTTTACTTTATATACCGTTGCATTTATTTCTGAGAACATTTGTGTTCACAGGAAAAGCATTGATTTCTGGAAGAAGTTGCCAAAATGGCAAAATCAGAGTTTTTGACCGTAGGAACCCTTAAAAAGTAGGTGACAAAGTGGTAGGTGGATATCCAGATCAACTAAGAAGTTTGCCTTTTCCCATCGGGCCTTGAGTGCAGTTAATCTTTTGCAGCATGTCACGCAATTTGGAGACACAGTTGGCGTGAATATAGTCGTTGCTCTCTGGTCGTCCGGCCGCCAATTGAGCGCCACTCTATTTGCCTCGATGCAGTAGATGTCTGGAGTGGTGGGGAAAAATAGAGATTGCAGTAGAAAATGGAAGCCAAAGTACTTAACCTTCTATCGATTCTCAGCAACCTTCGCTTCCAACTTGGAATTGTTCGGTTGCTCTGGCTTCAGAAAAAGAGCTTTCAGGTTGGAGAATTCTTTGAAATGCCCAAGTCTTTAAATCAGAATTCTCTGCCCTTTTCCAGGGTAAACAATTTGATTAAGCCAAGTCCTTAATTCCTACAAACATCTTCGGTTTATCCATTGTTCCAGTAGCTAAAATTTGAAAGGAGCTTTTTATGCTAGTACTTGTTCGGCAAACAAAACTCGTAGAATAAAAGATTTATGTGCGAAAGATTTTCCATTGTGCTCTTGCTTGAAAAACACATTCACTTAACTTTTAGAACTACAAAAATACTCAAAAGGATTATAGTGAAGCACTAATTGCACGCATTCATCCTTTAATTTTTGTATTTTTGCAAAAAGAACGTCTTTTCCCAAAGAAAAGTTGAGAAATATTCAGCTGGAGCTTTGTCTTATTTCGTATTCTTCTCCTGATCCCTTGAGAAATCTGGAGAAAGAAGAGAGCAGAGGCAAGAATAAGGGGAACCATTGCTGCGATATACTCCAAGGTGCAAATTAACTAAGGCACAAAATGTGCCTGCATCCAATTTATTTACATAGTAACAAAGGTATAAGCGGGGGTCGAAGCCACGTATGTTTCCAGGTTAGGCACCTCACCTTACCAGTGAACCACTGATGCATGTTTGCTTTTTGTTATTATTACTAAATTACTGAAAAGCGCTCTGCTTTCGTTGATTGTGCTTCCCCGAGATTATTTTTCTCTTATTTTTAACAAATTTCAAAAAGCACTTTTCAGTTTCCACTTTTAAAACCGAACCACTTTAACCCACAACGAAAGAACTCACTTCTCCCTTCCCCTTTTTTATCCAGTCCATTTTCGGCGATATCAACTTGCTTCTATCTTTCCTTCCGGAAAAGGGAAAGGAAACTACTTGTAGTTGGTTTTATATCCGTCGGAGTCAAGATTGACTGGTTTTTGCACTTCTTTTTGGGTTGTTGCTGCTCCAAACAACAAATTGCAGTGATTTAGGATGAGACAATTAAAACTACTGCTCCCTGCCAGGTATTCACTCCACTGCTCCTTGCTTTTATTGTCAGCAGTGTGGACACATGGGCAGGGCACAGACAGGTTAATTGATGTCCGCAAGATTATCAAGGTAAGCCTGAATTACCTAAAGGTACGACTGAGAGTTCTTAAAAACCTTAACTTCTAGGGAGCGTTGGACGTGATGAGGACATATCCAGCGCCCAACAGCCTCATCCAGCCATTGTCCCAGCAACCAGCCACTCCAGCAGTTGTCTCCCCCGTCCAGCCAGCCATGGCTATTCCTCTGCCAATGGCATCTCCACAGGACTATATACCCACGACCAATTATGCAGCTAATATGCCCTTACCTACCCAACAATACACCAATAACAACTACCAACCCATGCAAGCTATACCCCCTCAATATACCCAAACTAACTCTTCCATGAGAAGAATATTTGCCCAGCCCACTAAAACAGATATCGACAAGCTGTTCCACCTGCCAGCCGACATAGTCCAGCGTCTGGCCATAGATGCAGGCTATATAGACAAGGAGAATAGGGGAGATCTGGAGGGCGACACCTACAGGAAATATGGGCAGGAGGGAGCAGGAGAGTCCAGGTGGGAGTAGGTCCATGGGTATTAGTAAATTAAATCATGGTCTATTAAGTGCCAACAATTTCAACTTCAACATCAATCAAGGAGCTACCAATATGTGGGGCATGAACCCTAAGGGGTCACAGGTAAGTAGGTTTGATTGATGGTGTGATCAGGATTGGATTTGAGCTGTTTTACTTTTAGCTCATATGACTCAAAGGGTTATTTTTGAAGAAAATTTAATAAATACATTGAAAGCAGCCCCTTTGCCCAGGCTCCTTAACCCCTTACCTATTTATAAGTAATGAATAAATCAGGATTGAAATAATTACTGTCATAGCAGCTTGCAGGCAAATGCTTCAATTAAGAGCTGATTTTGTGAATTCCTTTTTAATGGCAGATTCGAATTTCACTGCAAACATGTACTTCTATTTTTGCGCTTTGCTCCATCTGAGAGGATTTAGGACTTTGAGTTTTAATTTTTAAATATGAATCTAAGTTAGAGACGAAAACGGGGCGGGGCCGGTGCCGGTTCTGGATCTTGACTAATGCCTATTAAAAGGTATAAAGCAACGTGAAGACATTAATTTTTCTCGCAAATAAACCAACTGCATTTAAGGCGACCACCACAACAACCAAAGCACCAGCAATTGTGGCTTCTGCTAAACCTAGAATCCTGATGCGCAGTGTCAATCGAGAAGGCAAAATGTAACTTAAGATAAAAAGACCAATTCAGGGATTAAACAACTCTTCTTGCAGCATCCAAATTCCCGTAGTAGCCATTGCCCAGCCCAACGGAGAAATAGCCTACATTCCCTTTGAGCGGCTCTCAGACCTGTCAGATGCTCTAGCCAAGCTGATATCTACTGGTCAGATATCTATGGAAGACATCTTTGCCTCTTCTTCCAAAGGTACTGAGGCTGAGAAAGTGACTCAGAAAAGCAAGGTGGTGGCAGGAACCAGCAATCTTCTGCCTTCCAATCCCCTTGTTGATCAGACCGGTGAGGCGATCGCCACTAATATAGTGCCCACCCAGACCATGCGCAAGATATTCCCGGTCAAAGATGTGGTCTACCCCAGCAGTTCTTCTCTACAAACTGGTTCTGAAACCAGTAAAAATGAAGAGCATATCATGGTCGAGCCTCCCACAAGACCACTATCAACGGAAGCAAGCTCCACCGAGCCGATGCCCACCACTACGAGAACAGTTGAAGAGCCGTCCACAAGTCAAGCGCCAGTCGAGGAAAAGTCCAAGAAAATAGTGATGACCGAGTCCAAGGCGTTTGTCCAGGAGCTGGATGCAGAAGACAGTCAGGAGCAGTCAAAGGAGAAAAGAAGTGGTAAATACAGGGGTTCGGGTGAAGCAACAGAGACTGGTACTTCTCCAGCCGATGACGAGATCATGCTCAATGGAAAGAGGTTGGTTTTTTCACCAGAAATCAAAACTGTGTTCATCCAACACTGGCTTTGTAGGTAAGGTTTCACCGCAAAGTCACAAGGACAAGGGCCGTCTCCTCACAAAGGTCAACTCCTTACGCCAACTCCTTAGGTTTTTCCAAAATCAGGTTTTAACGACCCCTGCTAAATCAATAAATGAAAAAGGGTGTTTTAAGACACTTTCCTACATAAAAAGTCGATTTTTTGAAATTTTTTACCAAAGGTGACTTTTTGTCTTGGTCCTTTTTGTCTCGGCCCAGGGCAAACATCTTATTTGTAGGTACCCTACCATGTTTTTGTTGCAGGAACTTGGCAAAAAGACTCCCTAAATGTGTGTACGATCAAGAATATATCTCGGGTTAATTTCTGTGTGCGCATCTCTAAGCTCTCAAGCCTAGGCATGTTTCGGCTATTTTCCAAATTTTGACTTTCTTGACCATTTTCGGCTGTTTCAAGCCAACATACGTATTTTCTCTAATAAAAACCCTCCCCAAAATCCTGTTGGATTTATTGTTCAGCTAAATTTCAGCCCAGTGGTTGTGAAATCTCATGCTGATGGTTTTGCTGGACAGCCAGGAGCCTGGGAATCATTTTGATACCAAATGTGAAAAATGTTTGAGCTAAAGAGAAGAGTGTGCACTCGGGGGGATTGCAATCAGAAACCTCAATTCATTCCTAGGCGATGCGTATATCACGTCCCTGCTAGTTTTTAAGCAAATAACTCGAGTTTTTCCTTGTATAGTTTCTGGTCGGGACAAATAAAATTTAAAAATAATTGCCACCTTTCACAACGAGTATGGCAGGCCCTTTTCAATACATTCGAAATAAGCCAAAGAGCCCCAAAATGACTATGTCTTTTCCTCCAAAATAACTCCCCTTAAAATAATCCCTTTGTAATGGCCTGGGTTGTTTGATGGGGATGAAGAAAGAAAAGGCAGTTATTTCTCGGAATAAAATGCAATAATTTAGATACAAACTGGTAGGATCAGCAGCCGAAGACCCTGCTACCATCACCAAGTCCGCCACTACTGAAATCAACACCATCTCCTCGCTGATCTCGCGCATGCTCAAGTCGCAGCCCACCCTAGTCCCTGCTAATGGCCAACCCATTCCAATGGCTAGTTCCCAAATGCTACCTTTCAATTCTCTCCCTGCCACCACCACTGCACCCCCATTTAGAGTGTCTCAGCAGCAGGAATACCCGACTTTGCCTCAACAAAATGAGTTTAAGTTTAACAACCTGCCTTCTCCTGTCAACCATGGAGTGAATTTGGTGAAGAAAGGGACAAGCACAGTGAAGACGGGGGACGACACCGTCAAATATGGAATGAATGCGGTGAGACATGGCATGAATTTGGCTGGAAACAGCCAGCCGATGCTGCAGCATTCTTATCAGAAGGATGCTTTTACACAGCAGCAGGAGACTGCAAATGCTGCGGCTAGAGCTCTGGCAGCCCAGCAAGACATAACAACCATCTACCCTGTGTTTCCAAGTGGACAGTTGGAGCCATTTAGCAGTGGTAGAAGCAGGGAAGTGGTGGAACAGCCTGAGGAACAAGCTTTTCTCGTCAATAATGGAGCTTATAGACCCATTCCATTGGAGGGCATTCAGTCTGTGCCGAAGGGGTTTAGAGGTGATACTAGGAGAAAAGAGGTATAATTGGGTCTATTAATCCACCTTATCTTTCACTAGCTCCCAATACTTAAATACTGATCTACCAAGGCTTGGGTTGGCTCGGCGCCCTCCCATGACTAAGTAATGAAAATTAAAGGGGTGGCATGAAGGCCCTGATAGCTCAATGGTGGAGCGCTGGGGGCCCCCCAACATTTGAATTTGGATTGGATTTTAAGGAAATTTTGAAACTGGGAGAATTCGGAACGAAAAATGCGATCAAAAATGGATATTTTTAAACAAACCTACAAAAAATTTAAAAAAAACCGACGCTACTGTACTATATCCCCCCCCCCCAAATGAGATTTTTTCAAAACTGTTTTTTAACGTGTTCTAAGCAAACAAT
>JAKMXJ010015075.1:0-18616 GCA_029339935.1 Anguina tritici
AAAACACTTTTATTGCATCAAATCTGGCCAAACCACAGGGGGACCAAGCACTTTAAAAATTTATTTTTTAGAAAAGGCAAATTTTTTTGTTCCATCTTTTGAGCCTTTTTACCAGAAAGTTTTTCGCCATATTTTTTTGCAAAAACGCTAAAAAGATGGCAGAAAACCCTTAGAAAAAATAGGCCTTTTTAAAAAAGTAAGTTTCCAAGGTGCTTGGGCCCTTTCATTATGAAACAGTTAAATAATTTGCATTAGGATTTAAAATCCCTTTTTTGATTTAAGGGTACACCCTTTATAACTTTTTTCAAATAAAGACCTAGTTTGCTAACTGCTTAGCAAGCTAACTGACTTAGGTGCACCTCAATAAAAGTTTGCAAGTTAACTGTACTTACTATCTTTAGCATGCCAATTAGCTGCTAGCTTGCTAACCTTAGCAAACTGACTAGTTAGGAAAACTAACCTCAATTAGCATGCTAACCTCTAGTTAGCATGCTAATTGAGACAAATACATGCGTTCAGGGACTTGCGTAGGTATATTAATTAACTTAGCTCTAGAAAGCTAACTGTTGGTGCACCCCCACCACAGATAAGTCTATACTATTCCATAGAGAATAAACAGGGCTAAAAACCCTTCTGTTTGGCATTTGTTTATTGTAGAATTTTTATAGAAAAGAATTAGTTCAGAAAATCTTTCCCAACTTTTGGGAAACACGGTAATATAAAACAACAAAAAGGTGAAACATTATTTAGCCTTTTCCATGAAGAGTCAATGTGAACTGGCGTGGACCGCTGGCCACGACAACAACAACAACAATCTTGGCTATTTTCCCTATCTGGTGTTCGTGGAATACGTTATCTGCACTATCTGCAAGTTCATCTCCATTATTCTATTCTCCAATCTTCTGTATTGCTGTTTTTTCAACAAGAAAAAGCTGTGTGTGAATGGCATCTCCAGTACAATGTCATTTTATATGCTTGTTGAGGCAACGACAACCTTTTTTGGAGTGTGGTATCATGTGTACACCACAGTTATGTGGAGACCGCACATGGAAAACCCCTACGAACCTTATATGCTCTTTTGGACAGGTATTTCTTGTTTTCTCAGAGGGATATTTAGAACATTTGACTTTGTGGACAATTTTCTGTCTTAAAGTGAAATATTCCTTGAAACCAATATGCAGTCGACTCTCGCTATAAGGCCACCTAGTTCCCGTTTTTTTAGTACCTGTAAGGGTCATACTTTCATTACAAAGCCACTCGTTATAAGGCCACTCTCGCCATAAGGTCGCCTTAGGGTCAAAGGGCCCCAAGGGGCATACTTGCACACAGCTGGAAAACGGGTGCCGGCGTGAAACTTTTTTCGCCACGCCTGTTAACATCCTAGCTACATTGAAAATTCTTTCGACTGCTGCTGTGTTAGCGATAGCTGCCACTATCAGTACCAGAAATAGAAAGCGCCGAATGCTTCCACCATCGCCAAAAATCGGCGCCAGCGCCATTGTCAGCGCTAGATGACAAAAAATAAGGGCGCCGGCGTTCTCCTAGCTCTTAACTTGTTCGGCCCAAAAGTGTGCAAGTTTGCCAACGGGTGGTCTTATAGCGAGAGTCGACTGTATACATTTCAAACACAACTTTTTGTGCTCCATAAGAAGAATGGAAAGGTATTTGAAACTTTCTTTGTTTATGTCTAAAAATGCAATTTAAACCCAAAATATGAAATTTCGAGAACCCCGATTTTATGTCCCAATAGACACAAAAAATTGACAAGCGCTTTGCCTACCAAAAAGGAACGTGACAGGTTTTTAGCACATTTCACCACAACAAGAGCTGGACAACGACCAAAACCTTAAAAAAAACGTTTATTGACATTGTAATAAGATTTCCTTATGACAAACCACTCAAATAATTTCCCTTCAGCAGCGATGCAGGCCTCAATTCTTCTCGGGAAATTGTCAACGATTCGGTTGATGGTTTACAGCTCGATCTTGTCTCATTCCACCATGATTTGTCGCTTCAGTGATTCCAGCATTCGATAGAAATATAAAAATGACCAAGAATAAAAAGAAACTATTTCGAACGAAAAAATTTAAAACGGTGTTTTTGGACACCCTGTACTTCATAAAATATATTAGCTATACAAACAGTTATTCCTGATAATTCTATTTTGACCTTAATCAAGCTGTCAACACTAGGTCTTTGGCATGGAAGCTACTACGCTTCGACCCCCTTACCTATTTTCTTTCTGACTTTGGATAGATGCATGATCATTAAGTGTCATTTCTCAAAAAGGAGCAGGACCATATTGTTGGTTGTGGATGTAGTTGTGGTCCTTGCAGTCTACCTAGGCATTACTACTTCCATTCTATCTGAACTGCCTTTGGATCTGTCACGAGGTTACCATTTAAATTAAGTTTAAAACTATTATAAAACGGTGTGAAGTGGCCTGAAATAGTCTCAAATACATACGTTCAGGAAGTCGGGTAGTCATATACAGTAGGGAGAAAAAAGTGGAACAAGCACACAAATTTCATAAGTATACGTAGGATAAATGTTTTAAATATTTCACAAGCTTTTGTAATGAGAGTAAAAAGTGATGGGCTTTGCAAGTTATGAATTTTGGGAAATTTTGGAAAAAGAAAATCTCGATTATTTCACACTGAAAACTGCATGATAGTTGTTTTTGTTCAATTTGGGTCAATAAAACATGTTCTTTTGGTGAAAACCTCTGATTAACGTAAACTGAGCATGGGAAAATTAAACGACACTGGCATTAACGTAACTTCACATTAGAGTAACCCCACATTAACGTAACCTCTCTTACGGTCCCGTGAAATTACGTTAATCCGGGATTCGACTGTAGTAGCTTGGCCTTCTTTTGTTCTGCGCTCTTGGCAAAAACAAAACATCTTAAAAAAATAAACAAAAGTGCCATTGTAGCACTCAGTTCAAATTATGGTTGCAAGATTTCTACGCAATTTGATTATGGAATTGAATTTGTAGAAATTTTGCACCAAAATGCTAAGTGTCGTTAGATGGAGTGTTACTTTAGAGAGAAATTATATAAGTCGGGAGCGAACCCAGGGTGCTGCTTTATTGGGGGTAAAACCTGGTAGGTTTTTTGACGGCCAACCAAATTTTTAAAAGGTGCCGGGTTATCGGAACTTGACAGAGTTTAAGGAGCAATTTCCAGTAAAAATCTCATAATAATCGTGAAAATAAAAGAGATTCTAATTTATTCGAGCTGAATCTTAGATGAATTGTAGTTCGACGAACCGGCTTCAGTCCAACTGACGTTTATTTATATTGTCCACATCCCTTTTTCACGTCCCACGTCCACGCCTTTTTTAGAGTCACACTTTGAAAGTTCACCTCAGTATTTCTAGGCAAAAATATATCAAAGGATAAAACACAGAAACATTCTTTTCAGGTGAGATGGTAATTGTTAGAGAAAATACAGTAAATTGTGATTTGTTACTTTTCTTACATACATCTTTTGGCACTATCCTACAAAAGGTTTTTTGCCTTGATCCCCCTGTTGTTGTGACATCTTCCAAGTTAACAATATACGCTAAAAACGATAAAAGTGTGTATCAAGACACTTTCCTACACAAAAGGTCGAATTTTCGACTCTTAATTTTTGACCAAGAGTTGACTTTTTGCATTGCTCCCCCAAAGTAAACCAAGTCTGTGGGCTACAAAAAAGGTTAAAAAAGTTTCCGAGGTAAATTTGTGAATTGGGGCTAACGGGAGTCGACCTACCCTCGGTTTCAGCCTCATTTTTTTGACCAAGGGTAGGCCCACCCTTGTTAGCCCCACTTCACAAATTTACCTAGGGGATTTACGTGTGAATGCTCACATCCTATTTTTTGGCTTCTTCGGTACCCCATAGACTTGGTCTACCTTGTGGGACCAAGGTAGACCAATTTGCGGTCAAAATGTTTTTCCAAACTTTTATCTAGGGAAGTGTCTTAACACACCCTTTTGTCGTTTTTAGCGTATATTGTTATCTTGGAAGACGTCAAAACAACAGGGGGACCAAGGCAAAAAACCTTTTGTGGGATAGGGCCCAACTTTTTGATTTCAGTTTGTCATTGTAAAATCGCGACATGTGTATTGCTGAAACACGGTACTATTTTCTTGCAATTGTGCAGAGTAGGCACTGGCGTAATAAACTTTTTCGGCGGCCTAACTTTTCTTTGGCTCTTAAAGGGCAACTTTGACTTGCCTCAAGTGGTATGAAAATGTTCTCTTTTTTCAATTTAAACAGTATATTTTTTAGAAAAATAGAGCCATAAAGTTTACGATTTTGAGTGGCATGTTTTTAAATATTCTTCCTAACTTTGTGGGCATATTATTTAAGCTGGTAGATAAGTCAATTCATTTATTTTTGTAAATTTTCGCGAATTTAGACAACCAATTTGAATTCCCAAGACTTTTTGGGTGAATATGGCTCCATGCTGTGTGCCATCGACGGCTGCTGCTGTTCTATTTATTACAGCATGGTGTTCTTAGAGACGAGTATGCAACAACATGCTGTTTCCACAGTTCAAACACTCTACTCAAACAACAATATAGGTGTATATAGATAAACAATTCGAGCAACTCTCGAAATAAAGGAGCTTATTTTGCTTCCTCTAGGCTGATTTATTTAAAGTCATGATACATGCACAAAGTCCATTACACTAATCTATCAGTCCAAAAAAGTTCGAAATTTTTCTGCAAATCAGACCGCGGGTTCTGCCAACCAACGAAAATCTATTTTCAGGTTTTCTGCCAACAATTTAACAATGTTTTTTGCTGAAGCCATTATTTCCCTCAACGAATGTAATGAACCTGCAAATTTAATTTAAACCCTGAAGGAATTATAAAATTTTGACAAACGTGTATAATAAGTATTAACAACAATAAATCGGCAATTCAGTTATAGCAGATAAGAATAAATGAATTATTTCTCCTTTTCTACTTTTTTACATAAAATTAGCTTTGTCTGCCAATCATATTTCCTTTTATCTAATACAGTCGAACGTCGATACAACATACCCCCTTGGGACCGACTCCAGGGCATGTTATATCGAGGGGTTTGTTACATCGAGGTTAAGTTTATTGATTCTATTTGATCCCAAAACCAAAATTGACTTTCACACGGGTATGTTATATCGACGGGTATGTTGTTTCGAGGGTATGTTGTATCGACGTTCGACTGTAAATATTTATACTCTAGCAATTTGGAAGTAGAAACGAAAAGATACGATCTTTTTTGACTTCTGCAAAAATCAAAACTACACATTTATGGACAAGTGAAATCGAAATTAACTTTTCTTTGGGCTAAACTTTTCACTGTTTTGCTTCCAGCAAATTCCTTTCTTTCGTCCATTAAACAAACCGAACAAGAAGCACAAGGCTAAGGAGCAGCCAAAACCTCCGGTGATGGTGATGATTCCCACACCTAATTAATTCATATTTCAACAGCTAATCTTCGTCAAGAAGGGTTAGTCTTGAGCAGTATTGTTCAATCGATCCCTATTACTTCAGGCAACATGAATGAAGTCGAGCTACAGCATTGTCGAAATCTTCTCAAGACAGCGGAGAGCGATCTCAGAATGGACAAGTTGCAGGTCCAGTGGTGGATTTTGGAAGCAATGCTCAAAAAATTGCTGACCAAGTCTAATGCCGCTCCCATGAGAAAAGTTCGAGGCCTTGAACAGGACATTGGACAGGCTACTAATAGCACAAACTCGCCAACGCCATAACTCGACAACGGCATATATTGCCAACCGAGAAAAGTCGCCAACGTAAAAACTTGTGGACCTTTTATATTTGCAATAACAAAAACTAGTTGATAGGGAATTTTTTTTTCAAAATCTATGATTTTCAAGTATTTGGTTGACGCATAACTATCTGGGTTTATTTTGCGACAACATTTTTATTCACGAAAATAACATTTGGGCTTGACGAAGCATCAAAAATAATTATTCTGGCGCATAATCTCCATCTACTTCGATGACTGAATTGCTTGGTGCACGGTCAATCCCAGGGCAAAAAGGTTGCGGTCTTCCGATTGAATCCACGCCTTGAGCTCAGCAACAAGCTCATTCAAATCGTCGAAAACTTTCCCCACCAGCCAGTTTTTAATGGAGCGATTAACATGGTGGTCGGTTGGAGAATACGGCGGATGCTGAAGCAATTCCCACTCTTTGTCATCGATTGATTGGACGACACGCCGTTCAACACGTGGTCAAGCATTACCATAGTGAAATACGACGGAATTTTTGATTGGCAGACGCTCGGCATCAATTGCTGTGGTTTAATTTTATAGAAATGATCGCTGTGGAATTTATGTGGTTTTCAACTCGCATATTGTTTCACTAAAATGGGAAAAATAAGACGCGGTGGCGAGTTTTTACGATTGGCAAGATATGCCTTTAGCGAGTTTTTTTGTTAGCGAGTTCTGGGTTGGTGAATATTAGCGGTTGGCGAGTTGGTTGCGCCCAAATAACATTTGTTCACATTAGCTGGTATCAAATGAGTGCCCTCGGGGGCGCGTGCCCCCAAAAATTAGGTCACATGCCCCTACCCTGACCAAATGAACCTGCCCCTGGTTTTCGAGGGCACCTGCCCCGGAGCACGTGCCCCTGCCCTTCCGCCCTTACCAAACGAACGTGCTGCTGGGGACACGTGCCCCCAAAATTGTGTCCCTGTGGGGTGCTGAGGGCACAATTCTCAAAACTTTTTTCTTTATTATTTTTGCTTCCTAGGCCCAATTTTGAGCGCTCAGCTCCAATTTAATATTATTTGAGCGTTTTGAAATTAAAATTACGGCGATTTTAAAGACTTTTTGTTTACTACTTATTCAATGCTGTCAAAGATTTTTCAACCTTGAATTCATATACAAAGTGACGATAACTAAACGATCAATAATTTCTTGTTGGCGTCTTTTTCCAGCTACGATTGCCCGTCTTTCGTTTACTGGCATATTTTCTCGTACAGTCTCTAATTCTGCCGCATCTTCAGAATTATATTGCAGTATTTCAATGTCTTCTTCATCGTAATCTAGGATGTATTAAGAAACGAAGATTCATATGAATGCGCATGTTGTGAGGAATAGCTGTTGCAAAAATGACTGTTGGAATTATTGAGAGCTGAAGGCGGTTACCACTCAAATTAATTCGCCATCTTCTGTTGAATATACCAAAGCAATGCCCAATCCATACTCTGGCTTAGGACAAAGCAAGATTAAACCAGTAAACAAGCAAACTGTCATTCATAAAGTACGCGAAAAGTTGAACACATTTTATAAGCCAGGGTCACGTGCCCCCGTTTATTTGGTACCAACCAATTGGTCCGTTAGCAAAAATATTTTGTTAGCAAGTCGATATGTTACTTTTTGCTTGTCAACTTTCATGGTTCAGCTAAAAAGGTTATAATAAGTTATTGACCAGGCTAGTCCGCGCCTTGTTTGTCTTTAGGTTACCATGCTTTTCAGTAGTTGGCAAAATTTTCGTTTTTTAAACTTTGTCCGATTTTCGGAGGTCAATTTAATTGACCATTATTGGGTGAATGCATTGTGTTTGAGCAGTAGTATTATTTGACGTGATCTGCTCACTATTTACATTTTACTTTTTTCCGTCACCCTTTAGCCACTGTTTACCCAATTGCAGAAGTGAGAATGGTATTAGTGGTAGAGAGACGTAAAAATACAGGGAGAACCTACCCAAATCGCAGTTTATTGTTGGTGGTGCTGCCCCCACATAAATGCGGTCAGTCTCTCTGGGTGAACACTTTAGCCGTCTGTAACGCCCTACTGGTTAAGAGGGTAATCACTCTGAAAACGCTTAAATCGGATTATTCCCTTTTATAAAATAACCAAATACTTTTTCTATTTTGGTTTTTTGTAGAACTTATTTGAAAAACTCTTTATTTTTTATGTTGACTTTTTATCTCTCGTCCCTTACATGGAGGTGGGGGGTCCGAAAATCTTAGATCTTAATTTTTTTTAAGGAAAGGAAATCGGCTCTGAAATTTTATACCAATACCCTGAAATTAAAAGATGGGGTCTGCGTACAAATTTTTCAGAGCCGATTTCCTTTGAAAAAATTGAGATCTGAGACTATTCAGACCTCCCACCTCCATTGTAACCAGACCCTTAAGACATCACACAATCTCCTCTACTTTCATTCTGTTCCAAATGGTGTAATAGATAAACTTTGACCATTGCTTAGCTTGGCCATTGCTTTGTCAACAAACAGTGTGTAGCAACCACACAACCAGCTAGCAGCAGAGGTTAGAGGCTACTCTCCCACGAGGTTTTATTCTTGTTGAGAAGGAGAAATAGGAGTAGCTAGCCAATAGATAAAGGCTCTCTTGTCTCAAAAGTCTTTTCTCAGTCATCTGTGACAACATTTATGTCCTTTCTAACTTTTTGGCTGCAAAACTAATCAGGTCCCTCCTAATATTTTGACTTGGAACCAAGATTTTTCGATAAAATAAAAAGTTGATTCGCCTCCACATGTCTGAATCACACAGCTAGCAGCAATAACAGAAACAGCAGCAGTCTGCCAAATGTGTGTGCCTCTGTATTTGCTGTCTTACCCTCTTCTTTTTTTCTGGCTTATCAATTAAATATGCTTTTGGGGCTTGCCCAAACTATACAACTCCAGCAACAACTACCACCGCTGTTTGGCAGCGATCAATGTGGGTGTGGACTTGTTTATGTATATGAATGGATTTGTGGTGGTGGGGGGTGGTGATGTGTTGAGCGCATTATTGCGCATTGCATGTATTGCTGTTGTCATTTATGTGTTGTTGTTGAAATTAGTATCTCATCTTTTTTAAGCTCACCCATTTCTTCGGTCTCGACATGTCAATTTTCATGGCTGATTGTTCCTTGTCTTGATACAACTTCTCCAAACTTTTGTGAGAGCTCTCTTGTGCTTTGCGAGTATTGAAAAGTACAGAGATAAAAGTGATCTACAAACTAAATATGCTACCTGGTAGAACACATTGCGCTTCATTTTTGCTTCTCCCATGATTTCAACCTGGCATAGTTGTCCTAAACTGCATCCTTGGTTCGCTTCTTTCCACACTTGCTATATTGACTGGGCGAATCGGCGAAAATGGCAATATTTGAAAAAATAAATGACTACCACGAAACACAGGAAAAAGATAGGTAGAGTTCATGTTTAGTTGAGATTTAGGACAGGCTGAGGATCAGGTTGAAGGTGAGATCAAAAATAAGGATGAGATTGAGGTTGAGCTTAAAATTTTTTAAGCTCAACCTCATCGTCAATCAGTGGGCAAGAATGAGGTCTTGCAATCACTGATTTCTAGTGACTCTTTAAAGAGGCCTGCTTTGATTCAAAAATGTGAATTGGTGAGATTAATAGTACGTGTGGACAACCAGAAATACTATTTGATCGAATGAACTTGTTGCGCGACATATTCTTCAGAAAATTATCGCACCAAAAAAAATTATTAGGGAAGATCTGGCAAAGAGCGTTTGGCAGTTTTTGTAGGTTCGGAGATTCGCGTCTTTTAGGCTTTGGGATTAAGATTTTCAAAAATATCTGTCCTCTTGGGAGCTGGGATTTTAAAAGTTCTGAGAATCACAACGGGATTTGGAATTTCCAATGACTCTATACAATTTCAGACGTCATTCTAACAACAAATCAATAAATTGAGTTAACATATTGCAGAGCCTTGTTCAAGGGAATCAGCTGCACTTTTTCTCACTGTTGTACGAGACCATTTCCTAAAAAATGAAAATTAAATCAGCAACCACATCAATAAAGGGCTTACCAATGTCTTAAAAATGCCAAAAAAGCGGCCAAAGGCCGCCTAGCCACCGAAAATGTCTGGCTGCAGTGCCTGTGTTCTTGGATCAAAAAATCACTACAAGCCTAGAATTGCTTGATGTGACCCATCAGTCTAATGCTATGCACACGCCATTTTTTCAAAATAGTAAATTGGGGATAACAAGAAAGAGGAACACACGGATATTGATGCAATTTTTATTGAATAGAGAGAAGTAACTGCCCAGCCCTTATCACACCACTAATCTGCTGCGCGTGAAGAAGAAAACCTAAGATTGTTGCACCCAGAAATCTAATCCATTTTTGACGGACATGTGATTACACTGTGTTCTTTCTCCACTCTTTTTTGCTTCCTCCTGTTAACAATCGATGGTCTGTGTGTATATTGCAAGAAAATAAACAAATTTGGTTGTTGTTGTTTAATTTGCTGAACCAAGGCATACATCCTTATATTTGCAGCCAGTAGTCCAAAATGCTGGTGCAGCTCCCTGATCCGAAACACAACAGAGGTGCAGCAGCAGCCAAGTGCACCAGCTTTGAGCCCAACATATTCCAGAAGTTCCGCTGCCAAAACTGCTTCTCGCCCAAGGATGTGCATTCACAAAGCGCTTTGCTCAAATCTAAGGTGGGTAACACTTGAGCGGGTGCAATTTAAATGGGGAACAAGTTTTCAAAGACATTTTCATCTCATTTTAAATCGGATGAAGGTCGATTCAGGATAGTTAATCACCGATTTTTTGAACGTCATGGTGAAAATAACGAAATTTAAGGGAAAACATTCTATTAATCTGCCCTTATGCCAAAATTTAACGGAAAATTAAATAGTGTTCTCCACGTGGAACTCCGAACCGGACGGGCAACCTCTTTATACCCAAAA
Source organism: Anguina tritici (assembly GCA_029339935.1). NCBI lineage: Eukaryota > Metazoa > Nematoda > Chromadorea > Rhabditida > Anguinidae > Anguina > Anguina tritici. The sequence goes on from JAKMXJ010015075.1 coordinate 10,687, forward strand.
TTGGAAAATAAGGTTGGTTTTTAGAGGCTCATGAAAAATAGATAGATAAAAGGTTGATTTTCAATATTTTTAGACAGAAACTTTTAATGGCTTTCTTTTAAACTCCTTTTGATAAAATTTAATTTTCTTGCGAGATTTTATCCAAGTATTTGTAGAAATAGGTCATTTCAAAAAATAGCCATCCATTGCTTGTAGTCTGTCCTCCATATCATAAATTTTGAAAAATTAACGGGGGTGCACTTCTTGGGCATAAAGAGTCTTTAAAGACCATTAAAGACGTTTCGCAAATATCGGCATTTTTGTATCGCACAGAATTCAACCTTTGAATCTTTATTTTTGTTTTTAAATGAAAGATGCTAGATCTGATTAAAAATTGGGATTCCCCGTCAAAATTTATCCTAGAACCCATCCATTGCTATCAAGCGGCGATTGTGCTGTCTTTGGATCGTGAACAGGCCGAGAGACGGTTTTTGAAATTCTGTGCGAAAACGCCTATATTTGCGAAACCACTATGCACCACCACTTTTTGGGGTGGGACTGAATCAATCAGGAGTGATCTATATCTTCTTTTTTGACCCTACTTCGCATACCAAGTGAGCAGTGTCAGGTGGACACCACTTACAATTTAAATAGGTACATTTTTGAGTCCCTCCTAATATGTTGTGGCCTACCCTAAGGCTGCCTCTAAGTTAACAGGGGTTTGCTGCATTGACTCCATCTGGTTGTTTTTCCGATAATTTGTTATATAATTATAAAATATTTGTCGTGAAGTTAGTTATTAGGTACTTATTTCAACAAAATTGGTTAGTTTCACTCATCAATTTTCGGGATTGACCAAAAACAGCAAAGTAAACAGAGGAACCGCCCATTCTACACCAGGAACTAGTCTATTTACTGATCATGGAAATAATTTTTTTTGTTTTTTTAAATTGCAGAACTATTTTAAGCCTAGAAACTGACTCCTTATCACAGTGCCTGCAGACGAGTCATCAAAAAAGCAAAGATAATGAGCAAATTACCGACAGCAACAACTAATATAGTGATGGTTGACAATCTAAAATTCTTGTATCCTGTTTACCAATGACGACCAATCATAAACCAATTAATTTGACGCCATTGTAAACATGGAGCATCCACAGCAAGAAGGACCCGGCAATTATTTCCAAAAAAACTGTTCCCTAAGACCCGTTGTTTTTGCCAGCTTACAGCATCCAATTTGCAGGCATTTTTGACTCACTTTTCGCACAACCTCTCCGCCTCTTTCTAATCGGCTATCACCTCTTTTTAAAAATTTGAGTTGAAAAATGCATTTAGATAAAAAGACAGTTCCTCCCTGTTTTAAAAGTGAAATTTGGGTTTGTTCAGTTTCCGGTTGTGGAGAAAGAGAAGTAGGGTGGGGATTACCTTCCCCACCAATAATCCACCAGCACACTAATCTCCCTGCACATTTCCTTCTCTTCGCGCAGCCCATGAAAGTGGAATAGAGGGAGGGGGTTCCACAAGCTGCTCCACGGATACATTGCTTGCTCCACAAAGGGGGGGGGGGCACTTGCCTCCCTCCCTCACTTACATCCCCCACTTCTGCTATTGTGCAGGGAGCTTGTAGATGTAGCAGCTTTTGTATATAATGTTGATGGCATTGTTTTGGGAATTTCGGGCTTGACAATTAAAAGTTATTTGTTTTTTGTAGACTGCTTTAGAAGGTCAGAGATTATATATATGGGCACAGACCGAACTGGTCCAGTCCGTGCCCATCTCTGACATATTTCCTTCTTTAACGAACTTATGAGTCACAGAGGCACTTCGCACGTTCTAATCAGAGATACCACCAGGATTTTCCGGAGCTTTATGAAATCGGTCTGTTGTAGCCATTTTGAAAGAAAAGCAGACAAACTGAAATGTGGTAACCACGGTCCATGACAACTTCTCATTCTACCTTTTACACTATAGATACCGTATTTGCACTAATAAAAGGTCCGGGTCTTATATTTTTCCCTACTTCTTGGCTTTAGGTCACACCTCCACACCTTTTCTATTATATTAACACGCTTTTGTTTCCACGCCCAAATACACATACACAAAAATTATTTTTTTTAATTTTTTCAAGTCGCTTATCCCTTTTATAAAACGCTTCAGATGGAGGAACCTCGTAATTTTACACTCAAAAATCTGTATTAACGGCTTTCTTGGTCGGACGATGAATTTCTGACGATTTTTCTGAGCTGGTTTAAGCATTTAAAACTTCTATGTTCTAAACGTACTTGCGAGTCTGGCGCAAAAATGGGTCTTCGATAAGACAAGGCGAAAATCATCCGCTCTGGCAGTGTTCAGTCAAAAAATGTCGTGGCCGGACTGCCTTACATGATTCTAGCGTAAAGTCATATTTTTGTATTTTTTAGGAGCTAAAACGTAGAGAAATGTCAGAAAAAAACAGTGGGAAGAACATCCTCCAGAGCGCTTTTTGCAAAGTCTGCGTGATTTCAGAGCCAGAATCAAAGTTAGAGTCCGAATTTTCTATTTTCAAAGCCATAATGTTTTATAGAGCACTTTTTCGAAACAATTTTTATTTTCTGACCCTAAACTTGCAAGCCCACTTTTCGAGCCGAAAAAATTTAAACTTGGTTACAACACACTTTATAAAAGTTGAGAGAAACGACATTTAAAAAATAAAATACAATTTTCCTTTTTGTCTTTGACTGACTCTCAATTTTTGCGGAACTGGATCTTGTGACCAAATACAAAGTTGTTCAGCTGGAAAAGTTGGCTCACAAATGTATGATCAAAAAGTAAAAATTGGTAGTAAAAAGGTGGTTTATAAAAATTATGGATTTGAACATGGAAAATTGTGACTCTGACTGTGGGAAACATCTCTTTTCAAAGTAGGTGTTTTTTGTTGGCCCCCGCAAATCCAAACTTGGACGATTTCAACCCAAACCGTGATCATCCCCTTTTGTTGCAACAACTAGAAAATTTGCTACAAAAAGAAATATTTTTGCTGCAGAAAAGAGGTTTTTCCTTTTTGTTATCACATGACACATTTCTAGCCTAACTTTTTGATAAGCTGTGTAGGACGAAGTAATCTCAATCGGACAGTTCTTTTGCCTTGTCTCCTCTCTCGTTTTCGACATTTTTTACAACAATTTTCTTTTATTTTTTGATATGAGAATGCCGATCTATCTGTTTTTATTTTCTAATGCCTTCCATTACGAATTTTATATAGTGCGCGTTGGTGAATTGTCATTATTTTTGGGAAAGAATGCTGAAAAAAACAACAACTGGGCGAGGGCCGAAAAGCTATCTCCTTCTAGCGTGCAACCATTTGTTTTATAGACCGTATTGTTGTAGTTGCTCTTTAGTTGTTGCTCTAGCTATTCTGCAGTTGTTCCCCTAGCTTAAGCAAGAAAAGGAGTGACCACTAGCACCACTACTACTGCCCCCCTGTATTAGTCAAGCTGCGTATTTATCGATCTAGCTGGCTGGCTCATCTCCTTTGAATGGGAGGAGGGGAACAGTGTTGTGTCCACTCTCTCCCTCTCTGTAGTTTTACTACACAAAAAAGTTTTTTGCGCACACAAAAATACTTTACACCATTTTAAAATGAGCTGTAACCAGGCCTTGAACGGGTCCTGGATGTGTTTTTATTTGCATCGGAAGCAATATCGACATTTTATTCCATCATTTATAGGCTATTTGGTTGCGTATTATAATATTTTACAAAACGGCTGGTTTCTATCTAGCTGGCTGGCTCAACGCTAGAGCGTTCCAATATTGCATTTTGTTTAACTCACATCAATCTCGAAAATGCAAGCCAATTTCACATGCAAATAAGTTGATCGTGCTGAAATAAGTGTATAGCAGCAGGAGTAAGGAGGTGGTGCACCCGCCCAATCCCATCATCTCAACCAATAAACCATTACATAGATGGCAAGGGAAAAGCAATAATAATTTTGCGGTCACTGCGAAATTATTGTTGTTGTTGAGAGGAGGTGTTCACCTGGTGGGGGAACATGGTGGGGCTGGATGGACCCAATTCTCTCGATACACCCACCTCTACTAATTTATTCATTTGGGGTTGTTGTTGACCAAACAAATCGGTAACTAAATTTGACGGTCACTTTAACTATATCTTATAGGTTTAGTCAGTATATATTTGTGTGGTTTCACTTGTATTTGCACTCTTAATAGCACCCTACATTGGGCCCACCCTTCTGGACCCCATTTTCGACACTTTTGCTAGTTCTGATATTGATGACAAAAATAAGGCAGGAGTTTTAATTAACTTATTGTCTCTAAATGCACTTTCTGCCTAACCCAAAACTGTGTTTTGACACTGTTTTTATCTATTTTTTCAAGACGACCATAACGAAAATTAGTACCTAGAATATAGTTCATCTTTTTGGATACGATTTGAGTGATAAAATGCTTAAAAGCTGATTGCAAGAAGTTAGTCAAAAGCAAAATACCAAGAAAACGATTTTTAACTGGAAAGTGGGGTGTTAATTAGAAGTGGTAGGATATGTATCTTTTGGATCTCCCAACAATATTTCTATTCAAAAAACCATTCCAGGTTTGTTTTCATGAAAAGTAAATTTGGATTGGTTTTAGCAGAATTATGGTTAATCTTAGATTTAGATTCCTATCAATTAAAAGTTGTAAATGTGGGGATCTACCAAGGACGGCTACCAAGCACCAATGAAGACCCTGGTTCTAACCTACAAACCTGAATATTACTCTCGACTTACAATTTAGCTATTTCAAAAAAATCAAAGATTTATAAAAGGAGCTTTTAAATTAGCGCATTTAGGGAGTGAACGGCGCATTGTGCTCCTTTAAACTGCACATAACTGCCCGTTTATGAGCCATTCTCTTTGGAATTTTACAATGCGGGGAATTGCATTGAATTCACATCAGTTTTTGTGTCGAAGATTAAACCATGGATAAAAATCAGTGTAGGGTAGCCTTGTTGGACAATCACTTGGCTGACTATTTTCAATGTTATTATGTAAATTTTATAAAATTTTCACTTTTTTAATTCAATTTTCTGCGTTTTTGTAAAGTTACCTCGAGTTTTTATTGAATCTCATGAGGCATAATCTACTCAAGCTTCCAAATGACAAGTGTGATTTTATGCTCACAACTTATTTTGTTCACTTGCAGATGTTGTCCAGGAAAGTGTCTGCCTGTGGTTTCCTGTATGTGGCACCACCCAACCTGGATTTCAGTCAGCCAGCCCACTCCGCAAAACGCTGGCAAAGGAGGTGGTTCTCGCTGTTCGACGATGGGGAACTCAGTTTCGCACTTGATTCCAATGTAAGTAGCTGGGTGTTCTAACTATATTAACTATAATAGTTCTTTGTTGGTCCTAGTCATAAATTGTATTGGGAAAGTCAATGAGTATCAAGCCTAAATGGGTTAATCAAAAAGTTTCTGAATTGCTGCTAGTAAAATACTTTACACAGCAAATGACTTTTGGTAAATCTGTGTATTACCCATCCCTTGCCCCTGGTCAACTAGCCACTTATATCCCCATTCCCGAAGGCTTGTTGCCTCGTTGTTTTGTTCAGGTTAGAAAGCAGCCATGCCATTCTTACCATGAGTCTCTTTACTCATTTCAACTCCCAAATTGTTTAGCCGGAGACAGTTCCACAGCTGAAGATGGACATGAACAGGTGTATTCGAGTGTGTGAAGCTGACCCCATCACCAACCACACCCACAGCATCCTGATTGCCTTTAAGAACGAGGGGCAACAAAGAATAGGTGGCGACCAAGCTGCGACTCCAGCAATTTCTACTCCCCACCACCCCGTGGTCTGCTATGTCAAGGCAGATTCCACTGACGAAATCAGGTGGTAAGTGCTTCTGCATCAAAATGGCTAATGTTAGATTTTAAAATCAGTGTTAAAATATATAAAATTTTCTTGCAAGCGGTTATGAATTGCAACTTACAAACAGTTTCAGAAAATTGCGTTGTAACTTTATCTGGGGGATCAGAAAGAACGTTATTAAGGGCTCCTTACTTATCATACTTTGGCTTGATAAAACTAGATTATAACAGAATGGCAGATTTATAATTTTATTCGAAGGTCCCTGTCTCTTCCTACCTCAGTAGTCCTACGCCACTTCGAAAAATTTCTCGAATTATCAATGCTTTTCGTGCACAATTTTCAATATGATCAAGAGAGACAGCTCTTAACATTTAACTTTATCAACTGTTCATAAAATATTGTTGTCGGATTAAATTTAATTCCAGCATGAAAGTCTGTACTTCAGCAGCAAATCAATTTGTTTGATTCTGAACTTATGTCTTTCTTGTTCCAGATGCAATCTCAAGTCGAACAAGCAAAGAAACGAGAAGCGGAATGCGAGTAGAGACAACTGTGGTGGTGTGCAACAACAATCAGTAGAAAACTCAAGGCAATGTTTTTTGAGTTGTAAGTTAAATTCAGAGGGTTTAAAAGTCTTTTTGGAGCAAACCATATTTGCTCGGTCTCCAGATGTCAACCGTCAAGTAGATACAGAATCAGAAAGCCCTGTACAGAAGAGGAGGTTCTCCAATACACTATGGTTCGAGCATCTTTAGAAATAGTTTTTGGAAATATCTTTTCCTTAATTTCCTGTTAATTACTTTAGAGCCGATCCGAGTGCTAACAATTCCGAGAAGCCTCAATGGCATCACTCGCAAGAACATGAAAAGTCTAAAGAAAGAAACTCCTGGGTCTCTCTATTTCCAGTATGAGAGCGAATACGTCTGGTTTATCGGTGCACGCAGCTACAATCGGAACGCTGAGGGTCTACGACAGCTTTAGGAAGAACTGGAAAAGGCCGAGCGTTCATGGACAAAGGGGTAGTCTACATTGACTAGGTTCGAAACATGCTGCCGTGCTCGTCTTTTTACACGATGAGTAAGTCCACCTGCTTCGCCGGCTATATATCATGCATTTATCCTAAAGGAATAGGATGAGGTCTGCAAGCACTCACTGATGCTGATGTAGTCTGGGAAGGTCATCGATCAGTTGCCCCACCCACTGGAGGAAAGGCAAAAAGAGGGCGCAAAGGAGAAGTCGGGCATGCGCTGGAGAAGCTGATTTATTGTTATTGCTGTTTTCTGCTGTTGTTGTCGCTGCCTGCTCAGAAGCAAAAAATAAAATGACGGATAAAATCTTCTGTTATTACAGTAATAAAAAGTAGATCAAAGAGGATTGAAAGGCAAGATCGTAATTCTCTTGCATAAACAAAGAATTAATTTGCTGCCGAATTTTCGCTCTGGTTAGACTTGAGATTGCATTAGAACAAGAAAAGCATAAATTCAGAAACAAAAAATAACAATTTTCTGCTTAAATTCAGACTTTTGATGCTGTCTTAAAATTTGGTTACAGCCATTTTTGTTTTAACATTACAAGCATGCAGGTAGCCAAATTAAAAAGAAGAAGTTAATTTTTAGATGTCACCATAGATAGATATAACCTAGGATCAAAAAAGGGCTCGTACCAGGCAAGTCACTTGGTTCTCGTTGTCTTTTTTTATAGTTTTTTTAAATTCAGTGTCCACTGTTCTGCCCAGTTTTAGAAATTAGGAAGAAGGGTGTACTGCCGAGAAAGGCTACCAGAACCGAAAACATTGCTGGTACGTGCCTTTTTCGTTTGAACTGGAGTACCATGCCCCTTTGAGTGATTTTTGATCAAACGGTCTCAATATAACGACTCCCTGGGACTGGTCTATTGCTCTATTGAGGATTTTAGGAAGATTCGGGGTCGATCTCTAGATTTTTGGGTGTCCGATCAAGATCTGAAAAGTGGAATTGATAAAGCTCGTGGGAGCTAAGAAAATGCAATAAACACCCATGTAAAATATTTTGTCTGGACCGAGATACAAACCCTCTGAGTCGAGATCAGGATTATTACAAAAGGAAGGAGTTTAATAGAGAAAAAAA